>WYDI02167614.1:123527-216872 GCA_009867235.2 Psittacus erithacus | reverse complement strand
ATCGTATTCCCCATCACCACATCCTTAGAAAATAAAATATTCAAGTAGATACTCTAACAGTTTGCAAAAAACATCGGTCTTGTAAAGCAAAGAATGAAGATTACCCCTCTTCTAGAGTTCTCCCAAAAGTCTCAGAAAAAAGGGGTTCAAACCTCTATCATCAACTCCCAAAGCTGGTATTTTGCATTAAACTATTTCCTGACACTTCCCCCTGCCTCAAATAGCCCCACAAGACAAGCCTTGTACAGGCTCTAATACAACAAATAAAGTCAACAACAGTCCCCAGATATATCCCCACCCCACAAGAACAAAACAGCCACCCCACTAACACTGTTTGGGGATGTGCTTACCAAAAACAATTAGGACATCACTATACCACAGTAATGCATACAGGCGAATGAAGGAAACGGCTGCTTGCTGCCAGGTAAGAAAGCATCCTGGCCTGGCTGAGCAAAGAGCACTCAGTTGCCTGCAGCACAGCCCAGCAGAGGCCATGGCAGAGCCATGAGCAGGCATCGGCCCAGCTGTAACAATCTGATAAATTCCTACAGCTGGGAACTCAGCACGAGATGGGAATCGGGATTTTCATCCTCGTTACAACTGTAATCGGAGCCTCATTCTACTTCGTTTAGACCCTGCTGTGAACGTGAGCAAAAACCACAGGGTGCTGAGCAGGGAGGTCACCCCAGGGCAAAGGCTAGTGGCACACCAGCCAGAAGCAGCAGGAGGCTGGAGGGCAGGCACTGAGGCAGAGACCGATACGGCCTCCATGCATCTCATGTAGGTATACAAAGCCCACTGTGGTGAGCGCCCCAGCTTTCAAGTATTTGTTTTAATTTAGAGAGCAAGAAAGAAAACATTCCAGTGCTGAGTAAGGATGGGTTTGAAACAGAGCCTCAGTGCTCAGCCTTCAGCTTAAGCCAATGGCTGGGGACTTTCACTCCAAACCTGGTAGATCTCCGACCCTGTCTGAACCATCAGCAATACCATCAGTAACCCCTTTCTCAGCTTTTAGTCCAGGGCAAGACTTAAGGAGATCTGATACAGCATTACTAGAATGGAGACTAAATCGATCTGTTTATTAGCTGAGAATTTTCTTTGGTTAATATAACTGATTCTTGCCTTTCCTCTACAAAACATGGGAGTGGCTGGATATAGGGGGGTTAATTTAGTTTGAGAACAGACATGAAGAGCTATAAACCAGATCCATGCATTGCACCCAGCACTCAGATACCAGACTCCTGGCTGGGCTCATCTCCAATCATTATATGTACTCATGCAGAAGAGGAAATTGCCAATGTGCCTTAAATATAGCTTAAAAGTAATCAGCGTCAAGATACTTCTACTATGCTACAGGTTGAGAGCGAGGCAATTACTTAGTGAGGGTCAGACAAACTACCTTGATTTGGCCTTCCACCATTTCCCACCTTGTGGGCCAACAAGTGTATCATGACTATTTGAACAACTTCACTGAATGTTACAATTACTCATGTCAAATGAAGATGTAATGCAGTTAACGGGCATGCTGGCTCCTCGCTGCTACTGCTGATGATTATTGCTATTAGAGTATGACCAAACAGCCATTCAAATATAAACAGCAGATTTGTTTTGATGGTGCTCATAGCCCATTTTATTCACTTTCTGCGAACATTAACACAAATGGCTCTGGTTTGCAAGACTGTCCCTGGGGAGCAAGACAAAGTCAGAAATACCTTTGTGCTGACTACTATCTGGAAGTAGTAGCACTGGAAGATTTTGCATGGCTCTCTGGAAAACTTGACAGCCACCTCATCAGAGAGAAAAAGCAGAGCTGTGCAAGTCCAAGAGCTGCTTGCAAGAAATGAGCACAGTACCTGAACAGAAAATCATGGCACTCCACTGACTGGCCTCTCTTTCAGAAGCACAGTCCTGCCAGCTAGTCAGCAAATGCTTAGGAACAACACCTGCATCAAAACCTGGTACCCAGCTCATTCACAAGGGTTTCTGATCCAACATCTACTTAAGGAAAAGGTGTCTTTCCATTGGCTTAAATGGTTTATATATTAAGGAGTAACACATAGAGCTAAATTCAGTAAAAGCTTTGCTTGCTGTGAAAAGATTACCTGATTAAGAAGATTATTTATTATTATTGCTCTCATTTCTATGCCATCCTATAGTGGAATTCCTTATCTCTACATCAGTTTCCAAGATGGGGGCTCTGTTGCTCTCTCCATCTTGTCTGAGCTGCTTACTACAAGTGGGTTTTGCCTCGTAAAGATGAGAGGCAATCTGAATAACCACTGATGCAATTACGTTGTGCAGCCAACTGCTGAACCTCTCCTTTGCAAAAGGACAGATGCAGAAGGTGGCAATCCCAGGCTGCCAGAGATCCAACTAATTACCTAGCTGCACCAAAGCCATGACTCCTGCCAGATGCTTTGATAACAGCGCCCATTTATCTCTTCTGCAGAAGCACATACTCAGGAATATGCACACTGAAGAAAGACTCCTGTATATCACAGGACAGGCTTTGAGGCAAGGCCACAGGCTCTCAGCTTTCGTTGATTTCAACAGGTTTGTGAAAGGAGTCAGCCTCCTCTAAGGAGCACAGTGCTCTGAGGGGAGCTGCTGGTTGGTGCAGACTGATCAAGGGCCTGAGTCAGGAAAACGAGTAAGAATGAAGGAAATGCAGTCAGCATGTGTTCTTCTAAAGCCTTTTTGATGGGAAGTTAGATACAGAAGTATCTCTGGTATGTAAGTCAGACTACTTATATACTATACACAAAGGAGTGCTGGTTTGGACATGAATGGGGAGCTTTGAGGAGTCATTCCTAAGGTGATTTCTAGTATCAGCTGGAAGGAAAGGTTAGTAGCTGTGCAACATCCCATGGGCTAAGGATGTTCAGTGTGCCCCCTCATGCTTATTCTTGCTTCAGTTTTTCTTCACACAGCAAAAAAATTAGGTTTCTTCAGCCTAGAGCACAGATGATGGAGAAGAAATGTGACACAGAAATATAGAATCATGAGCACCATGGATCAAGTGAATAAGAAAGATTTTTCACTGATCTCCCAGTAGAAGCAATGGAAACTCAGTGAAGCAAACAAGTGATGAGCAAATGCAAACTAGAGCAGAGTTCAGCTGTGGAACTCACTGCCACAGGATATTGCAGGACCTCAATGGGCCATCAGACAAATTCACAAGGATCTACCAAGCACAAAGCAAACACTAGTGGCTCAGGAGGTCCCTGTGCTGCAAAATCACGGGGGGCTTACAGAGTGGTAGCATTATATATTTACACCACTCTTACATTTCTCTCTTGGCATCTGCTATAGGCCACTAGTGGCAACATAGGGGAAAAGCAGCTAGACAGATCCTTGGTTCTGCCTGGTATGGCAGTTCGTATGTTATTAACTAATTGGGTGAGCTGTACAGCTCAGATCCTTAAGCAGGAAGTTAGGCATGTCTGTGCCTAGAGAGCTATGAAATTATGTGTTTCTTTTGCTTTTTCCTTTTTTAATTGCATTTGCTATTCCAGCGAGTGGGAGCTCCTGGCAAAATCTGAGAAGAAACAGTCTCTCATCTACACATGACCAGGCTGGGGTGTGATGAGGGGACATCATCACACACATCTACTCCCACTCAATGATTATCAGCAGCAGAGGTGTGTAAGCAGTAGTGCTGTTTTAAGTAAATCTGGGAGCTTGAAGTGCCAGCACAGCATGGCAGGGTACTCTGAGGATGATCTTATTTGTCAATGTGAATGGGAAATAGCACAAGCATGCATAGCAAGTACAAGCGTGAGATAAAAATATGCAGGTGCACAGGTATCTACAAAAGGAAGAGGGGAGAGAGAGATGAACGTCTTGAAACACTTTTTACTGTGCACATATTTACAGTGTTTATCAGAATCCATCCATCCATGCAGTCTACAGGAAAATGCAGCCTGCAAGGCAGTGGTTCATCTGAAATCAGGTGTGAGGATGTTCTAGGACCGTGCTAAGGTATATGCACATCAACATACCAAATAAAGCAAGCAGCAGAGAACAGTGAAAGGGTAAAAGGGCATTTCATGGGGACACACAGGGGAGGGGTGCAGCATCACTTCCCAGGTGGAGCAGAGAAGGATCTGAGGAGCAAACCTCAAGAAGGTTTTTCCTAAGCAGAGTGGAGTTCATTGCAATTGCATTGTTACTGTCATCAAAAGGAGGTATTTCAGGCATGCAGAAGAGGAAGGCATTTGTACCACTCGGAGAGCAAAGAGCTGAGCAGCTGAAAATACTTGTGTCAAATCCCCACTTAGGCATCTCTTTCCCCTCCAGCCCCTGTTCTCCCCCCTGGAGCTTCCCCATTCATTTCTCATTCTGCAGCTCGTCAGCACTAGACCCTTCTCCTGATTAACATTTCAAACCCACTGATAGTTTGTGCTGCCTTAGACAAACTAATCATCATTAGCATTTCAAAAACCTGTCCAGCTTTCCCCCCCAGAGGCACAGGTGCCACCCTCAGCTGCTTGGGCTAAAAATACAGCAGCCACAACATGCTTTCCTTGCGAGGCCATCAGGAGGTACTAGCTCACAGCTCTGGCAGGCAAGGAGATCACTGGGCTCTGGCTTCCCCCAGATCCAGGCAGCAGGTGAAGCATGAAGCACCTAGTAAGAAGGAGAGGGCTGAAGGTGTCTTCTTCTCTCCTAGGTCTCAGTGCACCAAAGCCTGTTATGGAAGCACTTCTCACTTCCCAGGGTGAAGCATAACCAATGTGTTAAATAGGGGTGTCTTCTTCCAAGTAGTCCAAGCTGGAGAGATGTTCATATCCCAGGTTTGATTGGGATATGAACATATCCTATATCTCAAATGAACTGGGACATACAGCAAATCCCAGGTTTGACTGGGCAAACTATGGATACAATCTCTGTACAGAAGGCTAGTAGCTTTTCCTAGTGACCTGTATCTCTAGTGTTTATAGAGCAGGAAAAGGCAGAAAGTAAATAAATAACCCAGGGAAAGCAGGAATGATGCAGGAACAGGTGTCCTGGTGAGCTGCCCAAGTCTGGCCTGAGCTGCAGCCAAGAGATACAAAGGCCACAGTTAAATAGGAGGAAAAGAGTGATGGGCTGGAAGGTGCTGTCTGTGACACTTGGATACAACTCTATGCTACTGAAATGCCAGGAAGGCTTGGATGTGCTTCCGTATCTTTCTCTTGGAGACACCTGAATCTCCCTCATCAGGCAGGGTCATTCCACACACCACCCCTTTTCAAAGAATGACATTGTGTTTTCTGCAGTGGGGATCAGGTGGTATTCAACACTGCCTTGGGGATGAAGGCTGTAACAGCGCCTATGAGATTCCTACCTGACTTCAGCTAATGCCATCTGGGCCCTGGAGTGAGCTAAGGACTATTCCAGAGACAAAACCTTCCTGACAAGGGCTGAAAAGCAGCAGGTTTGCCCAGCAGACCTGCTTTTCAACTGGGATGGAAGCAAAGGGGTCAGCTGCTCTAAACACATCCTCCTGGATCTGTCTTGGATTCAGAATGCCATTCTGGTCAGACTGACGTTAAAACAATGACAGGGAAATCACCAGGAATAAAGGCCATTGGAAGTATTGTACCTTGGGGGGCAATCTGGGCCCTCATATGTTATGTTGGTGGAGTGCACATCCATGAGGAGTCTTTGACATGCTGCTGAGCCTGTCATCAGTGCATCAGGGTCACTGTGGAAAAGCAACCACGTCCTGTGCTTAGCAGCATGCACTGAGCCCACAAAGAGGTCACACTGGAGAGAAAGGGAGTATTTATAAGGCAGCTAAAATCTTCCTCCTGACACCCAGAACTAATGCTGAACAGCAAAATGATAGAAGGAAAAGCTGTCATGTGCCTCTGGAACCAAGGCCTAAGGAATGCAATTCCCCAAGCAAGAGCCATTCAGGCAGGCTGGAGGGAAGATGCCCCACGCCTGCGAAACTGCCTAGCACTGAGAGCCATCCAGGCTCTTTTTCAGCCACAATCTGGTGCTCCAAAACCCCCTTCCATCAAGCACCCCAAGCAACCCTCCCAGCCACAGCATCCATATCGACCCTGCTCCAAATAAATCTGTTCAGAATCCAGGAGAGCAACACGCTCTATCTTGTCTCCTTACAGATGTTTTAGAGGAAGCCTGTACAGGCCTATTTGGAGATTCAGCTGCTGGGCTGGTTTTGGCGCACAGACCCTGCATGCTCTGGAAGGCACGTGTGGCTGTGACAAGCCTGCCACCACGGCTTGAAAAATCAGTGATGAGGGCAGATCAGTTCCAGAATGGGCAGTATAAGTTTCCCAGTCCTTTTGCCCAAGATCTCCTCACAAAGGATATGTCACACCACTAGTTCTCACTGGGAAAAAGACTGCCTACACAGCTCCCCACTGTCCGTTGCATAGGACATCTATGAGCATCCCTAAGGCACATCTCTTTTTCCCCTCCTGGCTCTCCTGAGATCCTCCCCATCTAGTACTTATTTCATTGAGAATCCTAAGATTAGGCTTATCTCATAATTTCCCATGGCCATCATTTGACAGCAGCTGCAGTCTTTGTTTGCCTGTGACATATAAGGGGATAGGGTAGGAGGTCAGTGCAACAGACATGACTTTAGAGGCTCCATGCTCTTTCTACTTGCCACCAAGTTACTGGGCTGTGGGAGCACCCTGTGAGGCCAATATTCAAGCACTGATAGCATTTAGGACAGAAGCAGTGTTTCACAAGTGAATCTATGGGCAAAACTATGTTGCCATCTTCGAAGACCTGTTCAACCACTAACAGCCACCCCTCGGCTATGTGACTCCCTTGTTCCTGCAGATATTCATTCCCTCCCACACCCCCACCACCTTCCCTGCCCCTGCTTGCCATCTTCTGACCCCAAAATAAAATACCCTTGTTTATGGCACAGTTGTCTGGGTTTAAAGCTGAGCTCTGTGGAGGCTTCAGTCATAATTTCTGTCCTCCCTGCCTGTAAGTAGCAAGAGGCTGGGGATGGGATGCCAATGGCTGTGATAGCATCTGTGCAGCCGAACATACAGGCAATGCAGAGCCGGTCCGAGGCAGCAGTTTGCGTCTGTTGCAGGATGCTGACAGAAGGGGGCAAAATCCATCTGCAGTCAGAGCTTGTTCCCTGCTTCAGCTCTGTTTGCTTTCTTTCTCAGCCTCGCAGCCCATAGCAGGGACCTGCTCTCATCATCTCACCCATCCCAACTTGCCTCTGCGGGACTAGGAGTGGCCCCAGGACAAGAGGGCCACTGGCTAACAGGCACGTGGATGGCAGCAAGTAGGTGCTATAGGCAATGCTGGACTGAGCGTGAATACTAAATCGCTGTGTACTTATTGCTGATTTGGCTGTTGGCGCTGACAGCAGCAAAGCTGATGGGTGGCAAAGAGGGTCCCCAGGAATGGGTGAGAGAAAGGAATGCATATTTCCTTCATGCAGCGCACCCTAAGGTCAGATTCTGCTTCACCTTGCGTCTTCTGTGGTCCAAGGGAAGGTGGGTGTTAAACGTAACAGAGGCAGGATGGCAAGGTCCTGCTGTACCCAGTGCCAGGTAGTGGGCATGCAGGGCCCGCCCATCCACAAGATTTGGGCTAGGAAACAGCAAAAATGCCTTGGGACAGAGCAAGTTCCCAAATGACAGTGTTGCCTTAAATTCTTCTCCACATTACTTTTGGAGTCAGCTTTCACCTTTAGAAAAGCCCCAGTGCAGCGGACACTGTCATATCTCAGGACACTGGGATTTTCAGTTCCTTGTGAACTGGTAATCTAGGGATGCTTGTGGGATGACTTCTGCCAAGTAATAATGTTTGGAAAAGTGGCATTTGGGAAAGGAATAGGAAGGAAGGCAATTCCAGTATTACGCACACCACACACCCCCTTCATTTTTTCCTGTGAGTAAGCAACATTTTCTCTCTCCTCTCCTCCTCAGCTGGGTTGGTGACTTCTATTTCTGTACACATCAGTGAGTCCCTTCTCCTTACATCATCTGACATGCCTACAGCCAACTCTTGTGAATTTCCTGCAAGTCTTACTATAGCTGGCAGCTGCCCTTAAAGCCCCTCAGCCTACAGAGTTGCACAGTTTACTGGGAAAGAGCTTTTGCTTTCCTCCTCCCTGTTTCTAGACTGTAAGAGGGGTAAGAGGAGGCAAGAATGGAAAACTGGGAGTTCCCTCAGCCCCAGCCTTGCTTTACTATTTCTTCTACATCTGTGGCATGGGCAGGGAATGAAAGGAATTGGTACCCTCATCTTCAGTTCCTGAGTTGCGGCGTGGTCTCCGTGGGTCATGGGGTGTTCAGGGTGACAGAGGGCATATTACTGCTTGTCCCTTGGCATAACCCCTCTTGGAGCTCTCAGGCTGGGCAGGAGAGATGTTAGCAGAGATGCTGTTAGATGAAAGTACTGACATAGCAAGCTGAGAAAGCCCTAGATGTCCCTAGCCACAAAGTCTTCTGCTTCACTAGACTGGGCTGTGGTTGGAAGATCTTGCATAAAGATACCTTAGCAAGCATGTACAGGAGAGTTGGAAGGAGGAAGGAGAGTCAGGCACCGAGCAAGAGCAATCTTTTTTGCTGGGAATGAAGGACTTTGATGCCCATATCCTGAGGGCACTCCTTCAACACACAACCCACATGCAGATGTGTGCATAAGAAGAGATGTGTGTGTGTTCAGACAACCTGAGAGCTTTCTTGTTTCTTGCACATGGGATGGGCTGGAGCAGGGAGATTTTGCACTCTTCATTAATGCAGTCCACAGCCCATTTCTGATGATCTGAATGTTTCCTCCCTTTAAAAAGGTTCCTTGAGCAGACAGCAGCCTTCATGCAAAACTGCCCTTCACAGCAATCACAGCAGCCACCTTTAAACTGAAAAACCCTACTGGGGAAGAGCTGCGTTCTCCCCTGAGCAGACCTAAAGAGGGGAAGAAAAGGTGCTGGGCTGTGGCAGGCAGAAGATGGAAAAGACTACCCTAAATACAGGTGTTATGGTGCAGGCTGCATGTGACACAGCACTGTTGTACATCTGAGTCAAGCATGCTTACATCATAAGGGCTTTACAGGCATTTTGTTGGCCCTAATGCTTAAGGAGAATTTCCTGAAGAATTTCCTTGCAAATAAATACGTAGGACTGTTTATCACAGATCTGTGATTCCTGATTCCTGCTGTGCCTTACTGAAGGGATTAAGTTGTTGGTCACTCTTTAGTCTTAGTCAACCATGCAGATGTAAGGAAAGATCTATGGATTAAACTGATGCTTTTGGTGTTTTGTTTGTTGGGGTTTTTTTTTCCTCCTCACTGCCAAGAACAGCCCCAGTTTCTTCATTTAGACCTTAGCAAGCAATCCTGCTGAGAAGCTGCCGGTGTGCCTCCCAGAGCTCTGTAGCAAACAGGAGGAAGAGACAGTAAAAAACTTCCTTTTCCATCTGTGAGTGAGCAAAACCAACCTGGAGTCACACAGGAGTTAGAGCAACAGAGGAAGCAGAGGCTATTTTTATCAAGTCGCTTGTGAGAACCACATTTTAAGCTGTTAGTCCCCATTTCTCTCTCAGCTCTCTAAGAAGCTGGCGCTGTATGTCAGGGCCTGACCTCCAGAAAGAAGTAAGAACAATTAGAGAAGGGGAACAAATCCAGGGTCGCTCAGGAATTCTGCAGTTGTTGCTGTGCAGCACGTCGACGTCTCCCTAAACCTCATAGCAAGGGTGAGGAGAGGACTCTTGCTGCTCTGTTGCAACTCCCCTGCCACATGAATGGAGGGAGATGCTCCAGTAGCCATTGGCTGTAGAGAGCTGTAACAAAGGCTTGGCATGCCACAGCCACCTCCAGGGGAGAAGGAGGGGGAGCTGAGGGATGTTAGGTGATGAAAGACTGGTTAAGTTCGGATGGCTGTCTAAAGCATTTCAAAGAAATTGAAGAAAGGAGAAATTAAGAAAGATGTTGAACCTTAAGCCTAATTAGAGTAGCAGTGTAGTTATAGTCATGATAGCCTAAGGATACAATTAGATGTGTCTCGAGAGGAAGGCTGATCTTGTTGTTAGAGCATAAAGCTAAGGGACAGAATAAAATGGGTTGCCGTCTGGTGCTGGCTCCCGGACGGCTCTGATGTGTTGCAGTGATTCCATGTGACTCCAGCACGATACTTCCAGTCTCCTGACACCTCAGTTTCAGTGTTTCCCAATATTTCTAACTAGCCTGAGGAAGTCCCAAGGCCAAGCTGAGGAAATTTTATGGCATCCAACCATCAGGATTCCCTTTAGTACATCTCAGACTTGCAGCTGGAGATCTTAGGGCAAAAGCTGCTAGGGGAAAGCAAAGCTGTTTGCCAAAAAGAGCCAGGAGCTAAAAAGCATCCAAGGGAGATGTCCTAAATTAGCACAAAACATCCGAGCCAGTGGTTTTCTAGTCTCACGCAATCACATCTCAGGTTTTTGGAAGACTAAAAGACACACAGCCCTTCACTTTGATAGTACAGACTTTGGTGACCCTTGGTCTGGTCCTCGATAAAACAAGCAAACATATCTCAGCACACAGGCATCATTCACAACATGGCCCTGAGGCCCCAGCTCCTTTTCAGTCCCTGTTTGCCCAGTGTTACTGCCCCCTTCACTCTGCCTTCACTGGAAAGAGTTGTGACAGCGGGAACAAGAAGAGATAAATAGGAGATTGAGGCTGACACAAGCTATGTCTATAGAAACCTAAGCAGGAAGGCGCAGGCAGCTCAGCCCACCCTGCACACAACATGCAGCAGCGTGCAGTGCCAGCCCCAGTCCAGAAGCAGCAAGCCCCATCCAGCAAACCTCAGCAGCCCACCTCAGCCCACACTTGGTACTGGTCTAGTAGAGTCCTTCATGCCTCCAGCAGCAATTAGCCAGCTGCTGTTTTCTCGGCAAAACACAGCACTGGTGCTTTTGTAGCATATGGATGTGAGCATTTGAGGGATGCAAGGGGAGGTGCTGGCAGAGCGCTGTTGCAGAGGGTGCTAGGAGAGATGTCTGAGCCAGTGACACCTGAGGAAAATGAAGTCCTATGGGTTATGTGGACATCCTAACTGAGGACCTACATCAAACTGCAGATACCACCCAGTGACACAGGCAGGTAGCAGGATTTGGATCGGCACCATCCCCAGCTATCTGGGCACAGGTAGAGATCCCACAGAGGCCTTGGACTTTGACCCACCCATGAGTGGTCTTGGCAGGAGACAATATTTACCATGCCAATTGAGTGCCAGCTCTACATTGTCCATGGCATGAAATGACTGACATGCTGTCGCACAAAGGTAAAAAAGGACAGATTGATTTATTGATCAGGGAAAGAGTCTCCTTGACAGAGATGTGCTGTCAAACAATGGCAGGACGTGCTGCTAAAAGCCCTCCAGATTGATTACTTTACCTGCCACCTGATCTTTCATTGCCCTGGGCTCTGACAGGTGAAGAGCATGGGGAGATTTACTTGTGGCTGGGAGTCAAGACATAAAGCACACAGGGATGTAGCACACATAAAGCTCCAGGGGTCTGGCTAGGACACAACAGCCCTTCTGTCCCCCACCTGCCACAGGGATGGAAGGTCCCTCAGCCCATGGGCCAGCCAGGGTGGCAAGAAGACCAGTGAAACCTCACCATGCAGCCAACTGAAAGCAGCACCGTGGCAGGTAACACCTGCGCATCCTGAAACACTGCCATTTCCCTTCCCCATCTGTTCCCTTCTCTAGGACTAAAGCACTCCTCTCTGTACAATTACATGGCCTGCGCCTGCCCCAGGGATGGTTGAAAGCACAGTCAGGCAGCTGGCCTGGTGCTGCTGTTAAACCACAGCCGCAGCCCATGCAGGCAATCAGCCCACTGCAGGAGACAATGCTGCAGCCCATGTCCCAGCACAGGGCATCAAGCCAGGGCACCCATGGAAAGTATCCACCCCTCCACCAGCTGCAGCAGGCCAGTGCCAGCCCAGGAGGGAGCTGTGTCCTAAGGGTTGCTCTCCTCTGTCACTGCCAGTACATCCTGGAGCATCCAGAGTGGCTCCCTCTTAATATGGGGTATGAGTATAAACTGATGGAGAATTGTGCCTTACAGAGGAAGAGAACACGAAAATGGTCATTTGCTTATACTTCTAGGCCTCAATTCACTACTTCTGCACTGGTTCCCTTGGCTAAACAGGATTCTCCTCTACTTGACAAGAAGTGTGACCAAGCCTCTCTCATAGCTTGCTCAGGAGCCAGTCTGAGTTGTGCTAGGTCGAA
This sequence comes from Psittacus erithacus, assembly GCA_009867235.2. Classification (NCBI taxonomy): domain Eukaryota; kingdom Metazoa; phylum Chordata; class Aves; order Psittaciformes; family Psittacidae; genus Psittacus; species Psittacus erithacus. Next base: position 204,648 of record WYDI02167614.1, on the reverse strand, counting down.
GGCTGGGCCCCTTACCACATCAGCAAATCAAGGCAGCCTGCTTATGGCACAACATGGATGCTCCCACTCAGACTGCATCAAAGCCCAAAGCTACTCTGGGGACTGGCCAAGTCCTGACTTTGCTTTGCGGACACGTTGAACCAAGCATATCACAAGCTCATTTAGAGAGCTGTAGCAATGGACAGGCGGTCAAAGATAGACATAACAAGCAGAATCCCTCAACTGCTTCAGTGCTGCCTCATTTACCAGACACACACAGTATGTTGGGAAAATGCCACTCCAGAGCTGCTCTCGTACCTGTTAAAGGGCTTGATATTACCAGTACATGGCAACTCTGTCTTAATTCTGTGGGCAAGCCAACCAGCTTTGGCTGCACACCAAATCCAGATGGCTCGCCATCTCTCTTGTGAAAAGTGCAAATAACACAGCAGACTAACCACAGGGAAAACAGAGATCCTGAAAAGGCAGAGATATGAGAGGCTAATTTGACTTTTGAACAAGTATCTAAATTAACATCCTCCTAACAGCCTCTTTTCTGGACCGCAGCAAATGCCATGAATGACTGAAGAATGCCTGACTTGAACACACTGGCTGTGGGAAAGGCAAGAGTACAACAAGAGGAGGTGTGAAGAGTAGCTGTGCTCTAGAAAAAGCAGGTAAAGTAAGCACATAGTACTTCAGTGAACACAACTGATGTCATTTATCTTAACTTCTGCAATGCCTTTGACATGGTCCAGCCCAACATCTTTGTCGCTAAACTGAAGCCATATTCCACATGTCACAATTCAATTTCACCCTGAATTCATACATGCTTACAATTGAGCAACGACCAATTCTATTGGAGACCAAAGGACAGGACAATGTGCTTCATGTGTTGGAAGGTATTCAGATATCAGGAGAAATTGCTGCATCCCAAAGCCAAGGGCCACATTTAAAATACAGCCTATCAGCATTTTATGGCAGAAAGAGGTGCTGTTTCCTGCTCAGCCAAAGAAACTGAACCAACTACTTCTTTCTCAGAAAGCTCCTCTAGTCAAATACATTTTGTATCTTGCATGCCCTCCATCTTACCTTTAGAGCTGGAGGAAGAGGCAAGAAGAGGAACCCAAAAGAAATCTGCCTACACACACAAGAGCAACATAAGGTGGGGAAAATAAATCACAGGTAACATTTCCCTGCAACAAAATGATGTTTTGGCTGTGAAGGCATTTCCACTGATAATCTTGGGAATGAGAGAAGAGGAACAGAGGGAGACATCTGTCATCATATTTAATGGTGCTTCTTGTTGTACAGCATTGATAATTAAAGAAGATTCATCCAAGTAGAAAGAAAGATAAGAGTACGAAAGGAAAAAAAAAAGGGAAAATGGGAATAAAAAGATCCTGAGCAGTTGTGTAACTATTTTTCCCTTGGGCCTAGGAAATGTTTCCACTAAGTAGTCCAAGATGCTAAGATTCAAACTATTGCTTGCTAGGGGAAAGGGAGGGAGGGTAGGGGGAGAACACTGCAACAACATTCAACTACATCTGCTACCCACTCGTTATCGTAATAGAGAGAGGTAGGGATAAATCTGACTACACATGTGAGGGCAGCAACTGGTTGTTAGGTTTCAAAGATGCTATTACATCCTGGAGGAGCAGGGATATACACAGGTGACCTTCACCAATTTGAACGGAGCAGAAGGGAATCACACAGTGGAATGAAGTTAATAGCAACCCAGAGGGCAGGGTCCATGATTGCCAACCTGATTTCTGTAATTGGTGCGATTACTACTATTGTAACTTAAACATAACAGCAAATCACTTGCTTAATTGAATTTGCTTTCTGTGTGTGGCTGGGAAGGGGGAGGACACAGGAGGATGCAAATTTCTGCTATGGCTGTGTGAGCCTTCTCAGACATGAAGCAAGCAGAGGAGTCCTGGGCTTGGGGCCAGCCCCAGGGGTAGAAGGATGAAGGTTAGGTAGGGTCTAAGGCAGGGCAGCTTTTCTTGCATGACAGAGCCTCGGGTGACATGGTCTAGTATGAGGTGTCCCTGTCCATGGTCTGGAACTGGATGGTCTTAAGGTCCTTTCCAGCCCTAACTATTCTATGATTCTATGCTTTTCCTGGAGGGTGATGCTCCATGTTTCTAAACAGTGCCAACGCCTTTGCTATACTGAAAGTGAGAATGTTGCACAGTGCTTAGTAAATGCCTTGCAACACATCAGGAGATGATAGAGCTTCTCAATGAACTCCTGGGGGCCCAGGCTGATGGCTAACCTGCATCCAGGTCCCTCACTCCCAAATACATCCCCTTCTACCATCAGTGAAAGTCAGAAAGGATGATCTTTTGGATCAGCCTGTAGGATCAATTTAGCTCTCTAAAAGACATTTGCAGCAGCCAGGAGGCTCTCCGTTAAAAAAAAACCCAACACATTGGCATCTGAAATGCTGGAAACAAACATATGTGTTATCTCTGGGTCATGGCATTAAATCTTTGCTATATGTTACTCAGAGATTCACAAAGAGATGACAGAAAACCAGGGCTGCTTATGCCCTCCAATATCTAGTGTGGAATGGGCACCTACTTGCTCCATTAAAGCACATCTGTTTTCCAATACTGTTTTGAACCTGAAATTACAGACAGACTCATCAGCACCTTCATGCTTTGGCAGGCTGAGGAGTAGTTCCAGAAGTGTTTTTTAACAGGACTAATCAGTATCCTGTATTTGGAGATTGTGATCGGATTTTTTGCACAACAGTGGATCCAGAACTTCTAGCATCATCCTGTCTGCTCTGTGAAACTGAAGCTGGGAAAATCTCTGCTGAATTGATTTGATTCAGTGCATCCAAAATCTTCCTAATTCCTTAGATGAGAAACCCTCAGATCTTTTCTAGGAAATTGAAAAAAAAAAAACCAAACAAAAAGCTAACAAATTTTGCTATGTCTGAGACCTCAATACAACAATACACTCTTTCCTTAGTGCTTTTCATGCCTACCGTCTACAGCATGCTACACAAACAGGGAAGCATTGCTTTTTGACAAGGAACAAGAAACATACACCTAAAACTGCAGGAAAGGCTGTGAGCAAGACGCTGCTCTGACCATACTCAGACCTTGGGCATCTCTATACCTTATTTAGAGTCAAACGATGTATTTGTCTCATGGGAGCTGTATCGATGGCTTTATTGAGTATCCCGGTAAGACAAGCAGGACTCGAGGCATAAATGTAACCTTGCAGAGGGTCCTTCTGCAAGTGTTTGAGTGGAACATTTGCAACTGCTGTGACTCCAACCTTAAAAGTCATTGTTTGTTTAAATTTACCTTTATCTGGCACAGAAAGGCAGGGAACAGGGAGGGACTCTGGGAAAACACGATCCCTTCAATAATATATCTCCTTTACAGCTGCAGAGGAATAAAATATTAATTTATCTGATTTGAAAGGGAAAGAAGGAAGAAGGGGAAAAAAATTGGCTGGGCTATGCGATATTTTCCATCATATATTTATGTGTATGTGCCTGCATAATGTTTCCATGTATCATCTGTTCCCTTCTGCTCTCGAATATGCTTGTCCCTTCACGTTTCCTTCTTTAGGAAAGGAGACAACAGAAACTGAGCTGTGGTCATCGCACTAGTGGTAAAAATGGTTTTTCACTGAGACCCTTTGGCTCCATTTTCATACGCTTCAGCTGAGTTTTTACGTATTCAACTGTCACATCAAGCCTCCTCCATACCCTGAGCTTCCAAGAGCACCGAAAGTGAGGATATATGGGACTTCTTTGTTACCAAGAGAAGGCATGATGAGTTTTGGAAAATAAGCCACTTTCAGACCATCCCAGCTCAAGGAAAAATGTTAATATGTCTTGATGGGATAGTAAAGTCTTTATGATGGTATAAAAGCAGTAGGAAGAGACATAAGTATGAAGCATGTCTTTCAGATCAGATTTGGGAAATGGGCCTCCAGTAATGCTACCATTTCAGCTGGGAAATGCGCAAATACAGGCCATTTATCATCTTCAGGTGTTTCACTCTGTTCAAATAGGTATCTGTCTAAAATAACATGTTCTAAACCCAACAGTCCTCCTTCCACAGGAGAAAATCTCTGTCATTCTACACAGTCAGCCTGGTTTCTCCCCAAAGTTATGGGGAAAAAATACATTCTTCTTTATTTATCTCAATTTTGAAAGAAGAAAAGAGCCTCAAGGAAAGTTCAGCTGTTAACAAATAGAGCAACAAAAAGGTAACCAAAACTAATGCAAAACCATTTTTCTTCCCCCCCAGACTCAGTTCTCCTGTATAAAAATGATCAGCCTGTCCACCTGTTCCCACCGGAATCCAGCTGCACTAGCCCTCAACAAATGTCTTGTTAAACAAATGGGCTTTGCAACAAGCTTCTTGGGTTTTTCTTGTTAAAGACACCACAACTACATGGCTGAGCTCAGCTTTGGTTTTGCTTAGTTCTTCAGAAGGGCACATGCACACAAATAAATCTACAATCCAAAAAATTCAGCATTGCTAAAACATTAAGACTGAGAAATCAAGCACTTAGAAGTCAAGTCATTCCATATGTTAAAGTTTCTACTGCACCATTGATTCTAGCCCATTGTACATCCTATTTATCACATATTATATATGAAATTGTACATTTCAGAGGTAAAGTAAGAACAGAGGATCTATATATATTATGGTGTGCAATGCCATCAAGTTAATGGTGCAGAAAAAACCCAAGCTCTTGGAATATTCTCAATTCTATCTTAGATTTATATTCTTAATATTACATTACATTGTTACCTTATGCTTCCACCTATATCTTTGTTGTATCTATTTCTTATCTTTTCCTCTATTTTATGCTTAGTGTCTGCTAAGCCTTACACAGGCACTGAATTTAGTATGCACTGTATGAAATCCAACAGAGGGTCAATGCTCGACATTCTGCCCGTAAACCTGCTCGTTCTGGAACTGTCTTTGATATGTACCACTCAGGGCCCAGTAGCCTGGGTTCCTGACTTGTATTTGGGAACTGGATGTTCCCTAATAGCACTTAATATCAGTAATAATTGCAACATATTGCTAAACATATTCTGCAGACTTTGCAGGATCTGGACTTCAGATCGTAAGCTTTCTGAGGATGGGGCTAATTCTTTTGATATATCTTTGTGCATTGCTACTACTGACACCAGGGCTTCTGAGTGTTACCACAAGTCACAAAATTAGTGCTTCAGCTAGGGACAGGGCACAGACTGCACTTGGAGCCTACTTTTCTTCTTTTTAATGGCAAGAAATAAAAATAAGGAGTCAAAACTATTTGGCTTATGCTGTTTCTATAACCTGAAGCCTTCATCATCAGAGGTCTGAAACTCCCTGTACAGTGTTTGCCACAATTTCCTGTCCCACTGCCTCTTGATTACCTACCTGCCAGGGGTGAAGTTCAAGTTAAGAGTGAAGGTCATGTCCTGTAGAGTGTTCAAGGTCTCCAAAAGTAGAGCAGCTCTTTGGAGCTTTTGGACAAGCCTTGAGGACTTGTCATTATACTCCACTCCCATCATCCACAGCTAATTGCCTTGAGCTTTCAGGATACACCAGCTCTGTACAGATCAATTTAGTCTCTGTAGGTAACAAGTCCTGGCAGATTCAGCAGTGGAGCTCTCCATGTGACTGCATGGCTAATAGCTTAGCAGTTAAAAGGTCAAGATGTTCACCTGTACATGTGATTTGGTGATCACATCAGCTACTTTTCCACATTCTGGGATGGCTTTGTTAATACTTCTGAATAATGAAGACACCAACACATTTCTTAATCTCAAGTAAGTAAGCTTAGCAAGTCAGGATTTTGACATGCTGATGGTATCATGAGTATCTGAAGAAGTGAGCTATCCTATGCCACCAGGAAATAGTGATGCACTGTAAGTAACACTTGATTCTTCCAGCAGCATGACTCAAGGTCTCAACCTGCCTCATTTTAATTTTACATTCAAGAAAAGCTACAGAGAGAAATACTCTTTTTCTACTCAAACTGAAACTCAGAAGAGCAAATGTCCACAACAGAAAGGGTATTTTCTGCAGAGAAAGATACAGAATGCAGAGAGCACATGGCAAGTAAGACAGACGCTGAATACCCATATTAACGGATGCCTTAAGAAACCTAATGCTGATGGATAGGTAGTCAGATGCTAAATATGTAATCTCCTTGCAGATGGACAGTAACATGCAACAGAAACGCTATCAAGAAGGAAATGTTGCATATTTGCGCAGATACCTGTAAGCACAGGGAATCGATGGATGGCTCTATCATTGGCTTTTTCAATTTATGTCATGTCTAGCCTGAAACAGATACCTGGGCTCAGTTACCCAGTTCACTCCCTGCTTCAGCCATCCCATTGCCACTAAATTCCTTGACTATATCCGACAGTAAGTGCCAAAGAGAATGGATCTGTAGCCATTGCGGTATTTTCAGATTACCAAAGCGATTCAGGTGACAAAAAAAACTAGATACCTGTGAACTTTCCAGCTCCAAACATGATACCAAAAGTGAACCTGCTTGCTTCTGCCTGTCATGACTTCCATTCACTCATTCCCAAAGCATCGCTACAGTTTAAAGCCAAACAGTGAAGCTGTTTTCAAGAACTACTAGAAATCTCCCAGGGCAGTGTGTTCTCTGCTGACTTCCAGACCCAAGAGAGGTCTTGGTAAAGGCTGAAAACTCCCTGATATTGGGCAGCGCTCCAGGCAACTTCTGAACTTGGAGGGCAGCTGTCACCATGATGATGTTCCTTCAGCCCCAGAGAGCCCAGACCTCTGTTTACAAACCATCAAGACATCCTTTTGAGAAGATGGCAAATGCTCCCAATCCAGCATGCAGCATCCCCCTCAGAGCTTTCCTTCTGACACACTGAAAAGCTAGACACGTGACAGAGGAAAAACATGTGCAAAAGCCAGCCTAGCAGAAAGAGAAACTAAACAGCAGCTGAAGGACCATTTGTACTCCCAGGAGTTAAAATATGTGGCTCATTGCTATCCACAAGCAAAACTTATCAATGTCATTAGCAAGCACAGCCTGTTCAGTCAGGTCGTGCTCATTACAGCAAGTTCTTCAGTCACTTTTGTACGAAATTACGTGACCAGCTGAGGCGGAACTTCCTCTTGTATGTGGCTTCATCTTAGCATGAAACTTTGTCTGCATGCTCTCTGGAGACTGGAGCTCAGGATGAGGGCAGATGTGATCTGTTCCTTGCTTGGAAATGACATGACATATACCTGCCACTGCCTCTATCAGCTGGTGAAAGCCTGTGCCCAGGACCAATGACAGAGTTGAGCATACTTGAGTTGCAATGGTTTTTGAAAGAGATGATTCCTGGATGAATCCTCTGCAATGGTGGTGCCAGCACCCTGCAGCACACACCACCACTACCAGGTATGTACCAAGCTACCACAGGCCTGGGAAAAAGCATTCTGAAACAGCCAGGGAGCCACTCATGTGCCTGTACTGCATGTATACCCTCCTTCCCTAGGAGGTGTCCTTCTCCAAAAGACCATCCTTAGGACAGTTCTTAGGATACAGCTGCAGGATGTTTCCTCCCAGTGCTATGATCCTATATGGCAAGCAAAAAAGATGCAAAAGGATACAGAAGTTTAGTTCAGGTCACTCACTGCCGTTCTTCTCCTGGGACATTCCCTGGTGAAGCCTAAGAGAGGGTGGGTGGGCATCATCTACTAGGGCTGTCCCTCTGGCTTAGAAAAGGGAGAAATCACTTCCAGTCCACACCAGGACTCAAGGAGGAAGAGAGATTGGAAAGCACTCCTGAAGACACAGAGTTAAGACAGTGATTGAGGCAACAATAAAAAAGATAGTGGGGAAATGCAGGAGAAGGTGAGGGATCAGCAAATGCAGAATTAGCTGTGTGACAAGGACATTGGCAGACACAACAGTAAAAACAGCACTTGTTTTTTCAGGTATTTTGAAGCCGGCAGACAGTAGTGCAAAGGCTTAAAAAGTCTTTCATACAATCTTAATCAGTTTCTTTTTCTGCCTCTTTCCTTTTCCTCTTTTTGTAGGCTTTGGGGCTCTTTTATTTTTAGTGAATCTTTTCCGTCTCTTTCCTCCTTCTCCTTCCTTATCCGCCTCTCCTTTCCTCCAAGCCCACGCTGCCCATTGGCTCATCTTCCCCGCCCATCAGAGGGACACTTGTAGGAAAGCAGAGGAGCATGCCTGAGCTGAACTTGTCAGACAGAGGAAATTTGACATATGTCATCAGAATGAAAGACAATAGAAATTAAAGAGGTTTCTCTTTGTCTGTCTTTCAGTAACTGTGCCTGAACAGCCATACCACCCCACATCAGATCTGACAAGCTAAGCAGAGCTGAGAAACGAACTGTCACTATTTGAATGGGAAAAACTGCAAATAACAGTGTTAGTGACTCAGAAACTCATTGGTACTACTGCAGAGTTCTAGGAGTGATGTGCTGGGTGCAGCTTTGAAGTGCCCCCTGCATGAGCTACCAACCCTTATGCTACATTTTAAAAAGCAACTTGAGGCACTTGATAACCTTCATTTCACAATGGGTCTTTGGGTTTGCCTGCATGGGAAAGTTTTACCACTTTTACATGTAAGGTGTGATTTTGTACCTGCATCCATTAACCTTCCTCTATCATGATACATCCCTTATCATGAACAGCCTCATTCACTTGAGCTCCTTCTGCATGACTTTCTCAACAGTTCATGTAACCTCAATCCACCACTGATAAGAGCTGCTAAAATCCACATCTCCCATTACACCTGCACAACCCTTAGGCTCTAAGGTCACTCTCAGAGGTGGGATTTAATACTGATCTAAGCAAAGAAATTTTCTGCCACTACGGTTGCGATGTAATCCCACTGCTGCGCTTTGTATTTGTACAGCAACTTATTGAGACATTCCTGTTGGAAGAAGCAGCAGCCATATGTTGGTTTAGTCGATGTGGTGGAAGGAAACTCTTACTCTGTTAAACACTGTTATATTCCAGCACAGAGGAGGCTGCACTTCGGTACCGGTACGAGAATCACATGCATCTGCTGTAAGGAACTTTGGGATCAATGAAATGAAATGAGCTACTGAAATATATGCTAATATTCCAACTTAGATACATAAACCAGAAGACTGGGTGGTTTGAAATGTGGTTTATGAATATGCAACGCTCAATTTAAAATAATTGTGCAGTTCAACAAATACAAAAAGGGAAAATTTGGGGACAGGCTCTGTTTGGGAGTCTTGTTTAATTGGCTATAATTTCTACTTCACAGCAGTATGGATTTTTAAATGTGTCATAACCAGAGTTTGGGGAAGTTACAGAATGTGTATTACAGGAGAATTTTCCCCAGTTAAAAGACGGCTGCTCTGACCATCAAACCCCCCTTACTTTCACATTTGCTTTCTGCACACACGTTCAGCAATCGGGAGCTGCTCCCATTAAGGGCTGGCGGAAAGCCATTTCCAGCTTGCCAACCCACGTACCGGTAATGGCAGAGAACAAAGACGGAGCTCATACACATCCACCTATTTGCATCAGAAGTATATTGGACCAGACGCTAATTGTCACAGCAACGAGGAGGAGCTCCCAGAATCTCTTGCTGCAGTTCTAGCTCCAAAGCGATCAGAGAAGCCAGTTGCACACACCTAACTGGGTAAAATACTCATGCACACACCATTAATGTAGGCAATTGTGCACTCACAGGGTACCTTTAAACTCCTCCCCAAACAAAAAAGCTGTAAAGCTGCTTCAAGTGATGCTCTGGGACAAGCCTTTGGAGCTGGAGGAAGCTTCCAAGTGGGCTAGTCCTTATCTGCTCCCTTTTCATATACTGATTCCTCTTCTTTCCAGGAGAGTGAAGGCCACTGGTTTCTCCATAACTCCCTCTGGCTACAGGAGATAGCCTGAGTGAATCAGGAAAACAAGTCAAGAGAGTGTGACTATCGCAACTAAAGCAGATCCAGTAACAAACCTCTGATACTTGCTACTCAACTGACTTAAAACATAATATAAAAGGCAGAATAAAAAAAGGGAAAGAAAGGAAAGAAAAAGGAAAGCAGAAACACAGAAAGATCTGTACAAGTGAGCCAAAAATCATTCCTTGAGTAAAGGCAAGGCAACTGCCCTCAGCTCACAGGCATTTGTAATAAATGGCACAAACTATCCAGCGAATCATTGTGAATTCTCCTTCCAGGTCTAACAACCTATTGATGCCTTTGAAGAAAACAGACATCACCTTGTTGACAAGAAAATAGGACATGGCAAGTAGGGGAGTGAAGGTAGCAATGGGAGGAGAGAAGGTGGTGATGGGCAGGTTAATGTCAACCGCTCAAGCACCAAGAATTAGGGTTTTGACTGTGCTGTTCAGCAAGACTTGGGAGAGGTGGACACAGTGACTGCGGCACTGGGAATGCTCTCATCCATTGCTGATGGAGAAGCAGCTTCCACAGCGTCACTGTACTTCAGCTGGGTGTTTTTATAGCATGTTTGTTTGATCTTCTGTCTGATTCTTCCACTTGTTTAGCTCCCTTTTTCCCTCTGACACCACAGGCATGATAGCGGCATTGGGGTTCCCAGCTTCCTAAGTTGACAAAGAACTAAGCAGCAAGCAAGAAGAATTGGAGTCCCTGCTGCAGCCCAGAATCACCACAGCTGACCTTCACAGCTGACAGTGAGGTGACTCACTGTCACCTATCACTATCTGTGATTGTCTGGCTAGAGAAGAGAGTTGGGACCAAGCCTCAAGGATGCTAGGGATGCAGGCCAGGAGGCGTTACCCAATATCCTGGCTGTGGTAAATGAAAGAGGATTGGAAAAATAAATATACCTCTGCTCCAGCTTAGCACCATCTGAGTTCACATAATACAGTAAGTCCAGCATGCTCTTATACAAGACTTCTTCCCAACCTGTCTGTCGGTCCCTGGCCCACACACACCTCATTATCCCTGACGAAAGGCAGCTCCTTGTACATGTTATTCCTGAATTTCAGGCTTCAGGCTATTTATGCATTTTGCTCTAGCCCTGCGCACAAGCATGCCTACAGTCCCACAGACATTAAAAATTAAAGCTTCTTTGCTATCCTATCATCCAGCTCATGAAAGAAAATAGAAATAATTCATGTAGGGCTGATCCCTGCCACTCCACACACCTTCTACTTTGATAGAGAACTGTAGGTAGCTGCTGTTTGAGTACAACAGATGTTTCAACCACCCTTTGGTATTTCAGCTGACCTTCTCTAATGTGCTTATGAGGATGTCATGAGAGTGTCAAAAGCTTTAACAGAGTGGAAGTGTAGGATATCTGCCTTTTTGGCAGTAAGGCCAGTTGGCCGAATAGAACAAAAGATGAAGGTGGGTCTGCCTTGGGGCACAAGGATGGACTCTTCTTTGTGTTCAGTTCCACCCTCTGAGCTGAGCTAGCAGCACAAAGATCTCAATGTAGCCTTGTGCGATATAACATGGACAGCTTTAACCTGAGACATGACAGCCTGGTGAGGAAGGGATGCCTTTGACATGCAGTAAGAGCCACAAGAGCTGTGAGATGAATGCTGCAGCTTTTGGGAAGCAGATTCAGCTGCAGTGGGCTCCAGACTTCCAGGAAGATTCAAAGTGCTGGAAGTGCAGTTTATCGGTTACTTGCTGGGAGAAAACTTTGCATTGCCACTAACAACATAGCCTTCAGTGATCTCCTCAGTCCTCTGTCATCACACATCAGTAATTAGAGAGGCATTTGCTTCAGCCTACTCTTTCTCGCAGCCTGTCTATCCTTTCTGTTGGAGGATCCTGCCTTTGCCTGGATTTCATAGCACTATTTACTTCAGAAGGAGAGTGAGGTCGGAGACAAAACTCCTACCCATTACTGAGCTGTTAAAGCATCAGTGAATATGTGTTATTAGCCTATTCTGGCTTAATTTATTGTTGAACATACAATAACTGTCAGAATAAATCATTTCTAAAGGCCAACAAAACTCCCCTGTATCTTAGAGAACAATGTTGCTGACAAATACTGGCAGGCTTTTGCCTTGCTGACATTAATTTTAAGCCCCCTCCCAAAAAATCCCAAACAAACTGGGATCCTCCCTTGCAAAGGCATCTCCTTTGGAACTTCCTGCTATTTGGTGTCAAAATTATGTGTCCCCTAGTTTATACAGTCTTATTCTGGTTTGCCAGTTACAAAGTGCAGAAGGTTTTCAAGTATCTACTGATTACTTGTACATTCACAAAGCCTGTGACTTTTACATACTCCCCTTCTCAAGGCCATTCCCAAATCAAAGCTGAGCTGTCCCATATTCCCTGCTGATCCAGGTGATGCCCTTTCACACACTGTCCTTGAGGACACAGAACTGCTGTTGATACACCTGCTAAGCATCTCCTGTGGGTCTCTTCCCTCAGCTGCTCCCCAGCCTCACTTTCTGTTTAACCTCCTCCTCACCAACATCTCCAGCTCCTGCAACCATCCCTAATATCACACAGCGCCTTGACTTGGACTATGGTCCAGACAACCCCTGGGAGAAGCAACAGCCCTTGCAAAGGACATGCGAGCATTCATCCTGTCTCCCACATATGCAGCTGCTGTCAGAGGGCTGCCTGTTTGCTGGGCTGCCAACACTCAATGTGCTTCCAAAGCCTTGCAGAGCAGTGGGCACAAATATACCAGGGCAGGAAGGAGGAATGAAGAGGCCACAACAGCCAGAGTCAAAGAGAAAGGTTTGGACTAAAGCCAGGCAAATCAGATGATTAAAGAGAAGAGTTTATTTCCTAAGGGAAAAAGACCTCAGTCTTTCCTTTGCTGGGCTTTTTGGTCTGATCTTTTTTGTTGTTTGTTTTTAATCTTGTGTGTTTTCAATTTCAATCTCTCTTTCTCTCGCCTTTGTTTTTTTTTAATACATATTTCCATCAGTGCCACAAGAAGCAGTAGAGATCTCTAGCAGAGTAAACTGTTCAGCACAGCAACATGGTAGCTGTGGACATCAGCAGATGGGAATATTCTATTGTTTTGAATATTCTAACCTTAATTCCTGAAATCTGGGCCATAGTTTTGAAAAGGTAGCAAGCATTCAAAGTGAGAGCATTGCTTTATCAATAGGAATCCTTACTTCTTTTCTCCATCCAGGTGCAATTTGGGACAGCAATGTTTTCATCCACAGCTTAATGGTGAAACATTTTGTGCCTGTGACTTAATTGCAGGCACAAAATTGATGACCAGACAGGCACTGATCAAGGGGCATAAAGATTTCATCTGAAAGTAAGTACGGCTCTGCTTTTTATTTTCTTAAACATGGAAGAAATAGGAACAAAAGTCTGTAGAATAAAAGATGTGCCCAGATGAGAGCTTTTGCCTCCCTTATTTCTGGAAATGTATCAATGAATAGCATAATTTCATTCCTGGGTGAAGGAATTAGGGCTTTCTGGAGCAACACCCCTATAAAGTCAGAGCATATCATATAAGGCAACACAAATCCTGCAGTGGGATGACAGTATCAGCACCTGCAAAAGGATATTTGCACACCTTAGTGTTACTGTTGTTCCCAAAATACAGCTTCAGCCAAAGAAGCCAGGCTGTGTGCATGGCACTGTGCAAACATATGGCAAAATATAGGCTCTGCCTGCCCCAGATGTTTTCATTCTAAGGCCAGACACCTGGCATCTTATACCAGAGGAGACTACAACTGATATAAAACATAAGACATAGTGTACTTCTATTGCCTCTGGTTTCTTAATGCAAACAGCTTATCTGACTGCCCTTCAGCCAATATTCAATTAGGGGCTTAATTAGTTGCTAGGTATAACTGAGTCTGGACAAAAAACAAACTGGAAGGAAGAGAGAATAGCATGTTTATTGCTGCGCTTTCCATCACAGCAGCAATGCTGGGGGCTGTGGATGACCAGCTCTCATCTCGCCCCTTCTGCCCCTTGATCTAACCACAGTACTCAGCTCTCCCAACTCTCCAAACAGACTTACTCCACAAAATCTTGCAAACCAAAGAGCAGATTATAAACTGCCAACACCTTGGACCACATTCAGATACCACACTTTGCTCTACAGCTCAAGTGGAGCCACAATTAAGAGACCAATACATGCAGGAACTTGAGCACAGGCTCTTGGTGGCTTCCCATCAACTCTGCTGTGAATGCTCCCAACCCTCCTATTCTCAACCACCTGCTCAAACTCTCTCTTCTTCCATGTTCTAAAATCTTTAAACCCTCACAGTAGTTCCAATTTATCAAGCTCCTTCCTAGTAAAAATTCATTCATTCCCACAAAAAGCCAAGTGCAGGCAAACAGGTACCCCAAATGAACCACTCAAGATGCGTGCTTTCTTTAGCTATGGCACAAACACCTTCTGTGCCAGGCACTGTCATAATACGGATAGAACGGATAGAGCTTCCCTTTCTGCGTTTCTCATGTTTGTATTTCCAAAACAGTCTCGTCACCTGGAACACCTCCCGCTTTATAAGACACATTGAAACGGTACTTTACAGACGTGTGCTATTTTTTTCTTCAGAGAACTTCGCTTTCGTTCTTTCTTGTTCTGCTGCTTTTCTTTGATGAAATAAAGGCATCCAGAATAGGAGTGCAGGGCTGCACTTTGTGCTTCAACACTAAAGACAAACAGCAATGCTGCCATGGATTTTTTTAAACTCCAAATACAAATAAACAAACACATCTTGGCAGTGTTCGGAATAGAAGCTAGTGAATAATTCACAATGAATAATTGATTTGTTGAATTTAGCTTGGTGGGGTGGTGTTTTTGCTGTTGTTCTGCCGGTGGAATGTGCACAACCAGATGGCGAGTTCAATAAACGTATTTGTTTTTCCAATTTATTTGATGGATTTCCCTCCTCCCCCCAACTTTTTCCCCCCTCTAAGGTAAAGTGTGAAACTCCAGATGGTTTGACTAGTGGCCAGATAAGTCAGGATGTATTGTTTCAGCTTCCTCTTTAGAAAGGTGGCAAGAATGATAACAGGAGTGGAAAAATGCATACATGAAGCAGGGGGGAGCAGGCAGTTTGTATAAGAGAAGACAAATAAGAGGATGTGTGATAGCAGTCTATAAAATAGTGACTAATACAGAGAATGGAGGTGAAGAGCTACTGGTTTCTCTTTTTTTGTAATGCAAGGAAAAAATGAGCAGTTAATGAAGCTGAAAGGTGGTGATTACAAATTTACTAGAGAAATATTCCTTTTAACACAATGGTGAACCTAGGCAAAGAAACTCACTGCCACATTGCATTAAAGCCAAGAGTTTAGCAAAATGAAGCAAGGAATTACACGTTTACATGGGGAACCGTGACATCTGAATGCAAAGTATCAGTACTGATGACATGTACTATATTACCTCATGCCTTAGGGAATAAACTAATCATTACTATTGACAAATATGTGATATTATCTGCCAACAGCAGCAGTTCCTTTACCTTCCAACCGAAAATCTGATGCTGCTTATTCTGATAGGGCAAATCAGGGCTCAAGAGACTGATTGTCTTTGACCACTGTTCAGGTTGGACGAATGCACAAATCCTTCTAAGTTGAATATGCTCAGTGGAATTCCTAAAATTCAGTTATTTAATTTCTATAAATATTTTCACAAAGCTGAACATCTTTTTTCTTTTCTTTTTTTTTGGGGGCCATAAAATGAAATTGGTTAAATATGCTCAGAGAGGGGATGTTAAAGATGCATTAAGTGCGGCCCAAGCATACTCACTAATAAATTTGATCTAATGTTCATAAAAATACCGTTTGCATTATTTACCAGCAAATGTTTCATGCAGGGGAAGAGTGGGTAGCATTTTGCACAGGGTGAAAGCTCATTAATTACATTGATCTTAATGGTAGGAGGGTGTTTCCTGAATTCAGAGAGAGCTCCTTCAGAGGTATGAAACCTAATTCTACAACTGCTTCTACAGGAGAGCCCAAATCTGCAGCAAGACACTAGCACTAGATCTGAAAGTGAGAGCTGTCTAGAAACAGAAGAGAGGCACATTGAAGAATCTATGCTAACTAAAAAAAACTACAGTCCCCAACAAAACATCATGAGCTAGGAAAGGTACATGCTGGTTTAAAGATGCTTTTCGTCACTGAAGGGCCCGATTCTGATCCATTTAAAGTTTGCGGAAACTTCGCTACGACTTTGAACACAGCATCATGTCTGAATTACTCCCAAAAGGGAACACTATCACATCACAAAAAGCACATCGGAATTTGGCATAAGTCTGCAAAGAAGCAACTGTATTAAACTGCATTATTCACCTCCACAAGCTCACAAATCACTGTCTTCAACGAGGCAGTATCAAGGCCTGCATAAACCTCTGCCGTCCTTCTACTCTGCTTCCGCTGACTCAAGCTTCTCCACCTATTCTCCTGTGGGAGCTACATTTGCTCACATTTTTTGTGTTTCATTTTTATCAGAACAAAGAAATATGGGCTTGTAAAATATATATATTTATTTTTACCTCAGCAGTTTCTCTGTAAACTTAAGAGTGATGTAATGGGCAAGCAGTGCACTCACAGAATGGATGAGGGACATGGGGATATTACTATATATACTATACAGATCCCACCCAACACTCTTTTCTCCAAACCCAGCTTCTCAATGGCCTCTAAATAAGCTTGCTGTCATCTCCCCCCCCCGGCCCTACGGCATTCTTCCACAGCTGCCTTGCTTTCATCCTCATTCCCTGCTCCAGTTTGTAAAAGCTAACAGCGCAGACCTGGCAGCAAAGACGTGAAGGCAGCAAAGATGGGACTGATTTAGTGGAGATTCATTCCTTGCTAGTTTATGTGCCTTGAGCTTATACTTTAACAGCATCTCACAATGATACCCTCACACTTCGAAACCCCGGCTGTGCAAGGTCTCCGCTTAGCCCTGCTCAAGGGGTGCTGATGCTGCATCCCAGGCAGCAGCATCTTCACACTGGAGCTCAGGGGTGCTTCCTATTGTACCAACCCACCCTTCAGAACCTGGAGAGCCCTGGATATGCACTACACCTCCCTGCATGCCAGACTTCTCGCCAAAGAGAAGGGCTGGTGAGAAACCTTCCCTCTGGGGAGACCTGAGCTTCAGCAAATGCTTGACTCCCAGAGGACATGAGTTTTCTTGGCTCGGACATCTGAAAGGGCAGAAGTGGGGAGCACGGGCAGAGCCACGTGCCTTAAGTTTGGAAATAAGAGACTGCTCCTTCTAGCCGGGCCAAGAAGGTCAAGGCATCAAGGACCTTGTTTTCCCAGCTCCTTCAAGCTGGCAGTGCTCTCACGAGCTGGCAGACTGTGTTGCTCAGTTCCCATAGCAGATTTACATGCCGCCTCCTAAGAAAGAGCTGCCGGTGTGCTCTGCTGTCACCCCAACGTCCCCAGAGCACTTGGATAAAACTTAAATAAATAAGAGATGCATTGAAAAGAAGCCTTTCAAAGACATGCATGCGAGCAGCAGAGTTGTCAGGGGACTCCCTGCACTGGTGCCCTCCCTTGCTCCCCTCTCCATCTTCTTTTCTTTCCCTCAGCCAGCGTGGATGGCGTGGCGGGACTAGAAGAAGCCTGGCAAGGTCATGCTGTTTGATTCCGACGCCAGTTTCAATTATGTCCTAGCTTTTATAACCAAATCAAAAAACAAAGGGCTAAGAAAGGGGAAAAAAAGAGGGAGGGGAAGAGAGGGGAGAGGCAGCAGCATCCAGCTGCAGGCTGGGAAATGACATTTCAATTTGTCAATTGATCCAATCCCCCTGCTTTCCTCCAGCCCCCTCTTTCTTTCTTTAATGTTCTCTTTCTGCCCTGGAAATTAATTAGCCCGTTTATCATGTGGAAAGACTGCAAATGGGGCGGCCCAGATACAGGCCAAGCTGGAATAAAACCTGCTTTCTGCTTGGGTTGTGGGCACCAATGATGTGGTCACAAAGCATCGACAGCCAGGTGGAAGAAATGTCTCTGTGTGTTCAATTCTCAGGATTTAGGTTTTCCTGGAGAGATCACAGATACGCTTTCCACTGGCTTCCCAAAGCACCTATGCACATGAAAAGTAGATAGGTACCTTTCTTCATCAGCTTAGACTTTTGTCCAAGCTTGGGAAACAAGCACTATAAAGGCATTCAGCTAAATGAAAAGCTGAATTCAAAGATGCTGGAATACCTTTTTTCTGCATTTCTTTTCTCCTCCACATGTTATATTATTAGATGGTGGGACTGGAAGCTAAAGGAAATAATTGAAAGGAAGATTCTGACAGTATTCCAGAAGGGGCAGGATGGAGCCACATCACAACATCCAGAATTATGACAACGAAAGACAGCAATTTATTTGAAGACACATTAGAGCTTCAGAAAGTAAACTAGCTCCTCAGTCTTATGG
Source organism: Psittacus erithacus (assembly GCA_009867235.2). NCBI lineage: Eukaryota > Metazoa > Chordata > Aves > Psittaciformes > Psittacidae > Psittacus > Psittacus erithacus. The sequence continues at coordinate 186,325 of WYDI02167614.1, read as the reverse complement.
CTAGGAATGAGACTTACCATGGGGTTAGATTACCCACATGTGCCACCTTGCTCCTTGTCTCTGGTATATCTGCTACCAATCATCATGACAGCTGGGCTTCTGAATCAAATGAGTAACAGATCCAACCCAATGTCAGAACTCCCAGCCTATGCAACATGGAAGAAGTGAAATACAGTGATGAAAAATACTTCTCAAGATCTTTTCAGCTTCTAGCAAAGTCTGTCATGACAGACCTAAGAATGACTCAAAAACTCGGGTACTGGCATGAAGAGGAAGCTACCTAGTCCAGCTTGAAACTTTAATCCAGGCAATTTCATGCTGCCATGGTTGCTTCAGGGCTTCCTTCAATTCTAACTCTCATGAGCAATGGGTATTTTCCTTGTCCAAAATCGCTAGGAGAGCACTGCCCTGCCATCACCCTTCTAAGCATCACAGAATCTCCGCAGTAGGGAAGTACCTATGGGACAGCGAACACTAATTCTCTTTTGCACCAAAATGAGAAAGAACATCCTCAGATGAGACACTTGGGCAGTTAGACAAAAGAAGTGATATGATTTAAAAGCAAAACAAGGGGCTAAGCACAGAGTTGGTGCCACTGAAGTCCAGAGAGTTTTTCCAGGCATACATCAGCTCCATACATTTTCAGTTATTCAGTATTCAAGCATACTTCTCCCAATCTCCTCTTCCTTTTAACCATCCGTATCTATGCAAATCTCATTTCTCCAACCCAGCTCACCACAATAAGTATCTCTCTCACACACACATAAAGCCTAAATTTTATCAAGCATTTTATTTACTTCTGTCCCAGTGGAGATGAGGAAAAATGGAGAGAGACAGAGAAAGAAAGAGATTAGTGCTGCCTCTTTTTATTCGTAATTGGCAGGTACTAAAACATTTCCATTATCAGCACAACCAACCAACAAAAACAATCCATGGCAGACCAACCCAGCAGCAGTAGCTGCAGGTGAGGACTCCATGACTAACATGGACAATGTTAGCTATGGGCAGTGGTGCCTCTGTATGCAGTTGAGTAAATGCCACAGCAGCCTGCAGACTCAGCAGAAACGGAGGCCATCATTATCTACTTGGATCCTAACAGGGGGCAGGCCTTCACTGTGCTGTACTGAGTACTCATGCTAAGTGAAAGACCCCAAAGAACTCACCACAGTGTGTGAGGAAGGACAAAACTGGCAGGGTGAGGAGGAGGGTAGAGAAAAAGGCAGAGTGCCTGCCAGCTCCTTTACTGTGCTCCAGTGTTTGCTCTGCTGGGAAGCAGGAGAGAGGCAGGCTGGGATGAAGGACTATGAAGAGGCAATATTGTGGCCTTAGAGACAACTGCAGACTGCAAAAAATATCAACTGCACTTGCAATAATCCCCACATACTTTCTGATGCTGTAATTCATAACATGCCTGGTTACTACATCTCTCCTGCTGGTCGTAGCCAGGAGATGGGGAGCTATGATTGCCCCCCTTCTTCCCTGCACTGCCGCAATGGGTGGGATGTTGTTACTCACCCTCCTCCATCCCATGCAGTCAAAAGCTGAGCGCTGGGACTGCTAGTTTACTAGCGCTGGCAGCTTGGTGCCCATCTCTGCTGCTGTTGCTACCCAGCACTCCTATAAGGACACTTTTCCCCCCCCAAAGGCACAATACAAAATACCCTGCTTCTTTTATTCTTCATTAAACACTGCCTGGTGTGGCCCAAGACAAGCAGTGTTTAAAACCTCTCTAGTGGAAATGATGCCACCAGTGAGCCCAAGTTAAAGATCCACATTGAGAAGCTCAGCGACTCATGCAGGGCCAGCACACCAGGGCCCCTTCCCAAAACTCCACTTATCCCACCTCCTGTGGAAGAGGTACTTTATGCTCCAAGCCCTAAAATAAAGTGCCACCACTGCAACGCACAGCTGGGTTTGTTACACAGACGCTCATCTCCTGGTATACTGCTGAGACGAGCTCAGGAATAGCTATTACCAGCGTGCTGCAGCCATCTGAAAGCACAGTGGGAGCCATTTCTTTCTCGTGCTTCATCCCAGTGTCTCCCTCCAGACCTTGCCACACTTCCACGACTCAGTTTCTCAGGTGTGCAATGAAAACAATGGTGTCCCCAGCTTTAGCTATATAGAAGATTGGTGATGTAAATACAGATCACCGAGGCTCCAGAATGAACGTGTCACATCAGTTTCTCTAAACTTCAGCTCAGCCCAGCCTGCAGCACTGCAGGATTTCACAGATCTGACTCACAACATCACTAAGGCAGTAGTTGTAGCCTCTCCAGCTCACAACTGGGGAAATCCAACTGTAGGAATGTCACACACCTTTCCCAAGGTCACAGAAGAAGAGCAGTACCTAGGCCTCCTGCATCTCTGATGCACGGCAGTCCCTCCCCCTCTTCCTTGCCACTGAAATACTCTATCTGTTCCCTGGAGTCATCTGCTTCTTTGAGAAGATCTGATGTGCTCCACAGCTGTCTCAACACAAGTCGGCACTAGTAAGCAATTCCCAATAAAATGGGAAGTCAAAATGTCTCTATCTTTGACTTGATACAAAAAGAAGATACACACTTAAACCTCTCTTTTCCCTTGAACACCCTCCTTGCAGATGTGAAGTCCTGCTGAAAGATATTTTCAGATCAAAATAGGTTGATTAGCATAAAGAGATTGCTCCCTCCATCCCCAATTTACTACAGACTTTGGTGTTTAATGCCAAAACACCTAGTTTTCTAAAGGTCACAGGGAAGTGACAAGAAAAACAACTAAATAAATACTTAAAGTAAGGGGATGAACATTTGGACATACATCCGCTCTGAATGTACCTCTCGTTGTCTGGACATGATTAACACCTGAGCCCTGTTACATCTTTCAAAGACAAGGACAGAAAAGCCAGGAAGAGGGATTTTTTTCTCTCTTCTTTTTGCACCACAACATTCAAGAATTAAAGTGTTCCTGACCCAGGAGACCTGATCTTGCCAAGGCATTTTCAATGCTCCTCACCAGGACTCACTCGCAGGAGTGCTGAGCATTCAGAAAAGCTTAACAGGAGGTGACTGATCTCAGGATCCACTGGACCTTGATTTCCTCTATGTTTCAATTCACCAGTTTTCCAACTCCTTCCTTCTCCTTCCCAGGGAGATGTAGGGAAGCTGAAGGAACTGTACTTCCCCCTAGAGCTGAATCCTGACATTGCTTCCCCATAAGATTTTCCTCTCCTTGGGAGGGGGGAAGAAAGGAAGTTACCAGAACATTCACAGAATTTCACATACTGAATTTCTTTGCACTTGCTTGGACTCTCATCAACTCTCCTGGTGCCAGTCAACTTGTAGGCAAGAGGATCCAAGAGAATCTACACTACACATCCTAAAGGCAAAGCCATTTTCAAACTTGACACTCACTTCTTCACATGTGAGTACTGCCAGTTTAGACTCATTGACGCAAATAGAGAATGTCTTGAGGGAAAGTGAATGCACAGGTGCCTAAGCTACATCTCTGAATGTGATAAAAGAAGCAGGGGCCAAAGACCTCAGGATTATCTCATGATTCACAGAACTTTTGGTTCTTATATGAACCTAAAAACCTTTTGAGGTTTCTCTCAGCCTGGCAATAACAGACCTACCTAACTACACTGACAAACATCAGCAGGCTCCTCAGCCCTTCTGTCTTTGCAATAAAAGAGAATTCTTCTCTTCTTAATTAAATTTTTGTCTTCTCTTATTACCCTTGGCTGCTGCTTTGTGTCTAGTGCAGTTCTGTTCTGGACCACAGAAACAATAAAAGAGTATGTTCTTTATGCTCATGCAAGGACTCTGAGCTGTCAAGAGCTGTGCTAATAAAAGGTAAAAACAAAACCGGAGCTGAGATCAACCTGCTCCTACTTCAGACTTCAGGACAGTCCAAATCATTATAAATGGGGTGGAGAGGGGAAAACAGCTTAGAGGATAGCAGTGGCTTCTCTGTCTACTGGACATCACAAAGCACTATCTATTACTAAAAAATGAGCCTTTCTAGCTCCTTCTAAGATGAACCAGTGCTGTTATTGCTTCAAAAGGGATGAAGAAACTGAGGCACAGGAAGGGGATGTGATCCATGCACAGCCAGACCAGGGCACAGTTCAGAGCCTGAGCCAACAACCTGCCCTTAGCCATCCTCATGCCCCCTGTGAAAACATTAAAAGCTGCTATGAAGCAACAACACACAGCCTGGGAAGCAACATATTTGGCCAGTTAACCAGTGTGCATGATCAGAGCCCCCAGGTAACAGGTACATGGCGTAGAGGGTTGGAGGGAGGAAAAGTGCAATCCAATGCTGAAGACTTCAGAGGTCCAGCTTGTCTGCAGGTACATTATTAAGTTTGGTCTCAGACCATTTCTCCCTGGGCAGGAACCATATACAGCCTTCCACTTCACCTCTGGAATCAGTGAAAGCATTCCCTTCTTCAGCCTGCTTCCACAGGGACATTAAGGGCTACTAGGGCAAAGGGAAAGGCAGGGCTTTTTCTAGGACAAATGTTAATAATAGGGTGGCAAAGTTTGTTTTAGAGCTCTTGGAGTACACTCTGCTCCAAGAATAAAAAATTATCCTTCCAAATGGTTGATCTGGCCCTTGTCAGGAGCATGATAATAAGAACATCAAAAAAAGAGGGTGGAAAGGCCACAAAATATATGCATCAAATGCTTTAGAGCAGTGGTCATGGCTCCAGCACATAAAACATTAGCTCTGCTGCTGGACAAAGTGCAAAACCTGCTTTTCTTTCCTAAAAAATAAAAAGAAACAAAAGACGAAAATCCCCTAAATGAGTCAGTATTTTATACACACTCCATATACTGCAGCCTTGAAAAAGGTGCCGCAGCATGACGGGCTTTGGAGACTTTATCTTGCTGCAGCAACTGAAGAAGAGCAATTTTAACACTGACATAATAGTCAGGCATGTGTTTGCTCAGTGGTTATACACAGCTAGTATTAGGGTGCTGGTGAATGTGTTTTTGGCAGTTTTGCCTATGCACAGGTTTCATTTTCCATGAGCTCAATTCCACGGACGCATATGTTTCAGGGTATTCCTATGTAGAATTTGTTAACACTGTACAAATGGAGGTGCCAGACCTGTGTGCATGTTTTTGGCATGTGCCCTGTGTGCATGCACTCTGTGTGCATGTACATATGTGCATGTATTCCAGGCTGTGAGGTTTTGTTTCTCTCTGAGCACTGAAGTGCTGCGAGTGTGTATGATTATACGGGGTTTACTAAGGTCTGCTGCCATGCTTAACCTCTAATACACAGCCTCTATTCCTACTCCACAGGAGCAGGGTTCCCTCCTTTCTTCTGCTACAAACACTCTCAAAGCTGCCATTTTACGCAGCAGAGTGTCCTCCATCATAGAAAGACTGTCCCTATCCCACACAGAGCAAGTCCAACTGCCCCAAACAGCACCAACCCAGACACCTACCCGCCAATTGGAAGCATGTGCCCTAAGCAAGCCTCCCCCGGCACCTTCATGGGCTCCTGCCCTTCTGCTGAGGTTGAGTGAGGGCCATGCTGCTGCACTTCATGCTCTTGAGCACATGGGTACAGTTTTCCAGTGCTGCCTAGGGGAGAGAGCATTAACCAAGGGACCACAAGGTGGAAAATCAACAGAAGAGTCCGCCCTGGGCCATGCTGAACAAAGATGCTGTTAGCAGGAAACTGCCATAAGCTGTTCATAAGCTATGCTAGATGCCTCTACCTCTTGGAAGGATTTGTTTCTCAGCATCTCTTGTACTCCCACATGGACCAGCTCTCTGCTATACCTTAAGGTGAGCCACAGACCTTTCCCTGCAGCCATGACTAGGCAATATGAAGCTCTAGCCACGGGAAGCAGGTAGGAGACCTCCCTCAGATTATCAGCTCTGGTAAAACAGTGGTACAAGCAATGTAAGCTTTGATATGGTGATAGGAAGTCTAGCCTTGAGGCAGGCAGAACATTCAAATCCTAACATAAAACACCATCAGAGTAGTTTCTGATGCACAACTCTGCCTTCTGCATTCTTTCTTTTGTGCTCCCTCCACTACTCCAAATCAGATTATGACTCTTACATGTCATGGTAGTTGTTAAATTGAACTGGGATCAGGGGAAATACCTCCCACTCACAGTCATGCAGTCAATCCTATCAAGTCCATCATCAACATCACAACACAGAGCAAAAAGGTCAGCATTTGGTCGGGAAAAAAGAAAAGAGGCGCTCTCCTACACAGAAGAAAAAAGCCTTCTGTAACACACTGTTGGGTTTATGTGGCAAGGTCAAGGGGGAAAAAGGGGTGCAGAGGCGGCTTCCATAAGAAGACAGCAGGAGCTGTTCCCATGTCAGACAAAGCCAGGTTCAGCCAGCTCGAAGACACACTTGCTGCTGCCCAAAGCTGAGCCCGTCAGCAACATTGGTAGCACCTCTGCAATATCATACTCAAGAAAGAGTAAAAAACCACTGTGCAGCATTTGTGAGAGAGGAGAAAATGTGAGAAAAGGAGCTTTGCAGACACCAAGGTCAGTGAAGAGGGAGAGGAGGAGCTCCATGCACCAGAGCAGAGATTACCCTGCAGCCCATGGAGAGGACCACAATTCAGCAAGTTGATGTGCCCTGAAGGAAGCCGCAGCCTTTGGAAAAGACCCACATTGAAGCAGTTCCTGAAGGACTGTTTCCTGTGGGAGGAATCCCATACTGCAGCACAGAAAAAGCATGAAGAGGAAGGAGCAGCAGAGACAAAGTGTTGCTGCAACCCCAAAGTATGACTGCAATCACTGCAACCACATCCCCTGTCTTCCTGTGCTACTCGTATGGGAGGGAAAAGAGCTAGGAGTAAAGTTGAGCCTGGGAAGAAGGAAGGGGTGAGGAAGATGGGTTTAGTTTTGTTCTTCTTTCTCACTATCCTACTCTGTTATTAATTGGCAATAAATTAGTTTTCCCAAGTCTAATCTGTTTTTCCTGTGTCTTGCTGAGGAGGAGTGATAGAATGCCTTGGTGGCTATGTGGCAGCCAGCCAAGGTCAGCCCACCCAAAAAGATAGTGTCACTAGGGGAAAACATATAGAGAAGCGTCTCTGAGCAACTGGTGATACTCTTGCAGGTGAGGCAGATACAAGCATTACAGCTCTGTGTAGCTTCTCTGCTCAATCCTTGGGGCCTGGTTACAGAAAGGATGAAGAATCACGATTGCTAAGATGATAAACATCAGCTGCCCACAGGGACTTCAGAAGGAGATCTCCTGAAAAAGCAAACCCTCACTCCTGAAACAAACGAACAATAATAGTTCATGCTCCAACCAAATGATAATATTTCCAATAATAATTCATGCTCCAGCCAAAGCCTGGGACCTGAAAAGCCACCTCCTCTTGCCAGGGACACAGAGTTAGGCAGTGGCTGGGATTCCCTATCCAGAGACATTCTCAGCCCTAAAGTGTCATCAGCAGACAGAGGGATCTGATTTCTTGGCAGCACAAACTGCCACGGGCTCAAAAGCCACTTCCTTCCCTGGTGACACCCTGGATGGCTCTGTTCTTGCTGTCTGCTGCCTTCCCCCTTCTTCATTTGCCTCCCGCCTCCTTCCAGTACTCATTCCTTTGCTCAACGAGGCTGGCATTTAAGAAACACTTATTCCAATCCATTTCTACCCTTGTACAGCAATTGGGTGTCATTTAGTTTGATTTAACCAATTTAGTCCTATGAATTAATTGGTTAATAAGCCATCTATATGCATCAGGTGACAGAGTCATGCTCTCACACACAGACACAGACAAGCTAACCACTTGTCCTTGTTTAATAACAGGCTGTAGGGAGTAGGAGTGGGAGAGGCATGCAGGCTAATATCACTCCCCATGGGAAGCTGCCAGCAAAGGGTCTTGGTGATCATCACACCGACCTTGACCTCTGAGCAGGGGAGCTGTCTGTTTAGGGTAATCCAGAAATCACCTACACCACAGCAAGAGAGGAGTACCAGGTGCAGAACAGACACAATCACCATGAATATGCTCTACATTATGGGTTGGGTTCTTTTAAGGAGGGAGGAAAAGAGGCTTAGTTCATACTTACTAGACAGTAGCAAATTCTCAGCTGCATTCTCTAACAGCTGAACTTTGTATGTGTGTAGGAAGAGAAGAGGAGTGGGAAGTGGGGGAATAGAAGGAGACTGAGGTTTAAAGCATTTGATTTAGGTGTGATCTTTAATTACAGGGAAAAATATCTCATCTGTTTTGATTTCTTTTTATATGTCAAGGAAAAAAAGCATCCCTCACAGGCCCCAGCCATTTCAGTGCTATATACAAACCCCCCAGCATTTCAACAAACAACAACACCACACACCAAAAGCAAATCCAGCAACATATCCCAACCCACACAACAGAAAAACATCAACTGTTTAGCCAGAAAAACAACTCCTCCCTTTCCCTGGCTGCCCATCCATCTCAGCCAGCCCTGGATGGCCTAGCAAGCAGCCAAATTTCTCTGCATATCCTTAAGGTAAATACACAGAGGACTTCCAGGCTGAGGTGCAACTGAATGAAAGGGCTATGGGACCCTTGCCCTGTCAGCAGCTCCTTCTCTTTTCTGCCCTGGGTACTCTCCCCTGTTTCAGCCACTGCTGAGGGGTCACTCTCTGGTGTGGGAGCCTCCTGAGTGATTTGGGACAGTAAATGCCAACACTGGGGCCAGAAACTACAAATCCCAAACCAAATGGCAGTGCTGAGCCACATCCTGTTACTAAAGAACTGGACCACAAGCTTCAGTACTGGCTGGTTTCCAATTGAACACAAAGTGAACTGCATGGTCCAGCTGTCACAGACCAAGTAATGGACACCATGAAGATCTTTGGCTGAGGCCACTCCAGGGAGAGAAGAGGGGGCTTAGCCTATGTTGGATGGTGCAACAGCAATGGCACATCCATGCAAGGCCACTCTAGGGGCCCCTAGCTCCTGGTGCCTTCCAGATATCTGGTAATAAAACTAGCACGTTACAGGCTCTGCAAGAGAGATACAGAGTAGCAGAGACGTAGCTCCGAGGAGAAAGTACTTTCTCCCACTTTCCCTAAGGAAAATGAAATTACAGAGGAGTTCACTTTAAATGGATCCCATTAGCACAACAGGCACCACTGGAAGAATAACATCCTCTGTGCACTGAAGTGAAACACTGACAGGCGGAGCGGAGCAGAGCAGGCTGAACCAGTCCCTTCCAGACAGAAAAGGGAGAAGCCTGTTTACCCAGTGCACTCAATAGGAGGCTGCGTGAAGGGAGCAGGAGAAAAAAAGGACTGAGGAAACCTGCCAGAGCTCCTGGTGTGAGCGTGCTCTACAGCCTGCACAAAGCAGGCAGGACAGAGCCTTTCATCGCATTTGTGGGGACCCCCCGAGAGCCTTGCTGGGTGTTAATCCCTGAAAAACACTCCTTCACTCTTGCTGGCATGTAAGTGCCTGTTCCCAGCATTGTGAAACCATCAAAACACAGGTTTAAGCTGCTCTGCTTGAAGAACTGGAAGCCCTAACTACCTCTGCTTGACCCACATCAGCAATGCCTGTGAAGTGAAAGATCAAACATACACCAACCTGTCCATAACAAGCAATTTCACTTAATCGGTGACCACAGAAAACAGAATGTCCCACCTGAATCCAACAAGTGGCAACACAGCTTTACAGGTTGAGGGCCATGAGGAGCATACGCATCCTCAACTTCCCCAGTTAGGCAGCTCATATGCAAAAGGCAGTCACATCACTCTTCACAAGAAGCTTATCTTTACCAACTGCTAAAGACTCCAGGTCCAAAATGTACAAAAGCACTTAGGAGACTAAAGGGACAGAAACATTTTCTTCCTTCCCAGAAATGCCTCTCCAGGCTCAGTTTCTTAACATTTACTCATTTCAGAAAGAGAGAGATGAGATGCCCATGCTACTTGGGAGTACTCAGAAATCAAACTAGCTGCCTCATGGCAGCTCCCAGCACTGGAACACCTTTGAATCTGTGTGGCATCCTGTTACCCAAATATCATTAGTCACAGAGCCAGCCCATCTGTCCATGTGAGCCTTGCACATTGAGATGGAGCTGTGCAAATGCTGATAACAGCAGAGCACAGGCCAAGGGGTTGTAAGACAGACCACCACTGTTGGAGATGCCGGTGGCACAGGACAGGACTGTTAATCCCTTGATTAATGCCCAAGGAGTATGGGACACATTATGGGATGCAGCAGATGAGCATTTGTGGATTGTATAGGATTTGTGAGGTATTTCAGAGGAAGATCAAATGAAGAGAAAGGGAGGGACAAAGGTGGTTTGTGGAGGAAAAGGCATGGTAAAATAGAGGAATAAGAGAACAAAAGGTATCAGTTGCATGTCAACAGGTTGCTGGCTGGTGCACTCATCTGGTCATTCCCTGTGCCTGATACACACTTTGTCCTGTGCTCTCATTAAACTCCCATTCCACTTCACACTATTTATTTCCCTGGTGAGAAGACTCTGTCTATGTGCAAGTCCTCTGAAGCTGGACTAGCTAGTGAGTATCTGTACTCAGTAGCCACATAAGTGGCTTATGAGCCCAGTGAGCATGTCTCTTTTGGAGAAGAAGACAACAGGAGGAGCTGTCTGCAGGAGAGGTCAAAGAGGCAGGAGAACTGCTGGAGTCTCCAGCCAAACTGCGCTCCTTTGGTCCTGCCTCTTCTTGTCTCCATACTCCACATCCTCTGCAGCCTGGGAACCATATCCCTTAGTTTCCTCCTCTCTTGCCCTCTTGTTTTAATCCCCCTGACAAAGGCTTAAACTGTTTAAAAGCATCCCCAACAAGGATGAACGAACAGAAATGTCTTCACAAATGTGCATTTGAGCTTCACATGCTCCCAGGGATGGTGTAGTAATAAAAACCAACTTGGTAACACTCAGCAGCTACAGTGAGAGGGAGTGGTACAATCTTACCAGGACTAATAGGGGTCTTAATAATAGATGGTGCAGTGCTGGAAAGGGGAAGACAAAGTGGTTTCAGTTACATTACATCTTTCCACCCAGTGAATTTCTGTGAGTAGAGGATCAATATTCTATGAAAGCGGGGATTAACTCGCCCTCCACTCTTACTACTTCTACAAGGGAGATCCCTGCAGGTTCTAGGCTGTAGGACTGGGCTCCCTGACAGTTTGGGATGGGAGAAGCCCATGGAGAAGCATGCTGAGCTCACTCCTGCATCACCTCATGAAAGGACGCACTATTCAGTCCTACCGGTGCCAACTTTCAAGCAGCTCAGTAATGCAGAACCTGGAAGAACACGTGTTTTTGCTCTCTTGCTTTCTCTCATGTCCCAGGAAAAGTCCAATAGCAAAGTTGCAAATGACTACTGAAATAAGACTGAAGAAAGCCCAACACACCAGAACCTGCCGCATGTGGCCCAGGTAGGTCAGTATCATGCCACCAAGCCCTCTAAGTGAATCTCTTCCCACTGCCTTCTATTTACAAACCATCACTTCATGCCTTCTTGCTCAAAATGCAAGCAAAAGCCATGGAGGGCATTTTGCTGTTGCTATAGAAACAGTTATTATAATCTCAAACATACTTAATGCATCACTCTTCCCCTCCAGCACCTCGCAACAGCTTGCCATTCAATGGGAAGGCTATGCTGTGAGAGGAAGAAGAAGCAGGTAAAAGAGCCCTGACAGCTTATGGTCCTGCACTTGAGACCCAGCATCTCTGCAGCTGCTTGTAATCTCTTTTCCATCACTGCACAGACTTTCTTTCTTTCTTTTTTTCTCTCTTTCTGTCTTGTTTTCTGTTCTTTGGAGTGTCACATCATTTACATTTATGAAAGGAATTTTCCTAGGGGTGCAAAGATAGTTCAAATTGTCTGTGATCAGATCAACCTTGTGCATAATACATTTGTATGAAAATAAACTCCCTGGGGCCCACACTCCTGGCTGAAAGTCTCTGTAATGAAGCATTTTACTCTAATTTAGTTAAAGATGATGGAGATAGGAATGAGTGCGTGCCTGCATGCATATGGAGGAGGGGAAGAAAGACAGGATTCTGTACACATACAAAATACAGTAATTTCAAGATCAGATGCTGGCTGGGAACACTACTGAAGTACCTCATTAGTCCAAGAAGTTAACTCCAAAAGTCAGTCCTGCTCTATATGGCTTCTTGCAGACCAATCTGGACAACCTGAGTGTTTGTTCTCAGAGGGGTTAGGCAGAAAACTACCCTTCCACCCTGCATCAGTTGTTAAGATATCATTCCCATTCCACATCCAGACAAAGGCAAGACCACACTGGGATAACGACCTTCCATGCTCCCTGTTCCTGTCTAAAGGCAAATGCAAAATATCACCCTTAATTAGAATTGCTCCTCTATCAGGAGGAACATCAGTCTTTTGTTTCCCAGCCTCTACTCTATTTGGATGATTTTCCTGTAAGGCTCCTTTTCCATGGCTCCAGTCCCATCTGAGTGACTTGGCTCCCAGGTTCTTTGCTACTCCCATATGACATACCCTGACTTGGCTAGGCACTTAAATCTGGGTATGTGGAAACGGCAAAGCATTGTTGAAATGAGAACAATTCCACCCAAAGATTCTGTTTCAATTAACTGGTATTTTCTGAGGAAACCAACTTTGCCCACACACAGAAATATCAACCAGATCTGACTCTTAGCAAATTGTTTCAGTGAACTTTGGGTCAAGTCTGAAGTACAACCGCAGAGAGTTAAGTTCTAGCACACTCTGCCACTGGCTTGCTATGATGCTTTGCATAAACTTCCACTGTCTTCTTTCCCCACAAACTTACCTCCCTACTTAAAAAAATCCCGTGAGATTTCATACATCAGTTTCCCAGGGTTCCAGCCATGGAATGAGTGTACCCAGGAACATCTTTGAATATATCAGGTATGGTCAGTACAGGTCAGTAAAGGAAAATCAAATACCACTTGATTGCCACTGCTTGTAATTCAGGAGTCCTTCAGGCTACTTTACTATCAATAATCAAACACTGGGATTTCATTACTCCATTATTGCAGGCCTAGTATTTTTTCGCATCCTAAGGGGATGTGGGAAAAATGCAAATAAAAACTACTGAAGAACAGGAGAGACAAGGAAGCGAGCAGATAGAAAGCTAGGAGCCCCTTATAAGGTGTGAAGAGAATGACACGGTTCAAGTTGCAGAGGGAGAACTGGCAAAAGTGATTTGGCAGACAGTAATCCTAGCTAGGATGTGTTGTGTTTGTTCCTAATAGCTTCACTGAGAGGATCTCCTTTGGATAATGCTGGTATTATCCTATTCTAGGACATGGATGCAGACACACATGTACTATAGAAGTATCTATTTTTCTCCCGTCTCTTTTTTGACCCTTCTTCCTATTTCTATACCCTAAGAATAAAAAAGACAATCAGCTCTTCCAACTAGACAACCCTGGAAAAATTCCTACATCCAACTGAAAACGTATATTCCACACAGTAAGGAAAGTGATCAACTCTTCTGAAAATACACAAAGTACACCTTGAAAATGAAGGCAAAGGACTAAATCCATTCTTGGCAAGAAGAAGGTGCAACTCCCTTTGAAGCAAGAGAAATGAATTTGTCTTAGGGAGATAAATACTAATAACCAGTCTTTCCCAGAAGACAATCTGACAACACTGAAGTTGACACCCACAGACGTCAGGCAGGATATATTTCCCCCTCTGTGCCAGTATCTAAGCTTATCACCCAATTTGCTTCTTCTCTCCCAAGTCATTTTGAAGGGTCAAAGGCTATCGTGGGGCTTTAATTAGAACGCCATCATAATGAGCTGACACTTACATCAGCCTGCAGTGGCTAAAGAAAATTAACCTTAGAGTCAAATGAGCTCCAGCCTGGGAGTTCATGTCAAAAGGGGGAAACAGATGCTTGCAGAGCTGATATGTATGGGGGGCTGGGAACAGAAGCTAAACCTTGCATTGCTTTGAACCAAGAGATCTACACTGGGGAACTCACCTATCCTACCTGTCTCTGATGCATAAATAAAAGCAAGCAGTCTTACTGAGCTTTAGAGCATCTGTTTGCTGTGCCAAGCCAAGGAGAAATCAACAAAGAGAAGTTATGTGGGGACTGAAACTCCTTTTGAGCTCCTTGAGAAAAGATGCAACTCATTGAACCATGAATGTATCACATGCAATGAGCTGTATCAGTTGTTATGACTGACTTTGTCATTATGACTTAGTTGATTACATCATTACTATGGAAGAGCCTAGGCTGCGAATAAGGGCAGGTGCTTCACCCAGCTCAGACCATGCAAAGTTTAGGGAGTAAATAAACAGCACAAGGATATCCTTTGCTGGCTAACAAAGAGGAGCATTCACAAGGATGAATACGCACACGGGATTAACCTCCACCCACTAACCTTGCACTTTCTCTTTGTCACTGATGCCCCTGCAACAGTACTGCTCCCCCCCATATGCATTTTGCACCAAGTTCTCCCCGCACCATCTTTTGGCACAAGTTACAACACCGCTGTATTGCCAGTGAGATTTTAGTAAGTTCTGCACAGTCAGCAGCAGTTTTTCCCAGAGAATCCAGATAGTCTCTTAAGTACCATTTTTCTTCGCATCTTAAAGGCACCCAGTAGCCCAGAGAAGAAATCAAATGTGTGTTACTCACAGGTACCAGAGAATCCATAAAGGATTACTGCCTTCCTCAGAGCTGAACTGCCAGCGCTATCATTTTCCACAACAACTCTTTTATGCCACTACACTTGACAAATACCTTGTGCCTCTCCACAGGTATTTAGCAAATCCTGCCAGTGCAGGCATAGAGTACACACACAGACCTAACATCTCCATTCACTCAAGACAAAACTGCAGCAAAATGAAGACATTTTGCTAATCGTATCTGCCCACGTACAGAAGAAGCAGCCCCAAGTTCCTTGCCATGGGAGGACACATTTTCCTTCCATTAAGATCAGTACACCTCAGAGGATACTTTAAGCAACCCTGGAATCACTCTTGATGTGTTACTACTACAACTATAATCGATCTTTTTCTAAAGAGGAACTATCTGATTGAGAACCTTGGGAGACGACTCTACTTACTGTACCATAAAGTTGAAAACTGGATCAACTCTGCTAGAGTCAATGTATCGATAGTAAATCTACAAAAGGATGCTAAACAACAGAATTTAGTGCAGAAGGGAAATCTGAAGCCACCTTCATTTGCAAAAGTATCCTATGAAACACTTGCTTCCTATGATCAACTAATTGCTCCTGAAAGACTGTTGAACACCTCTGTTAAATCTTTTCCAGTTACAACCATAGTTTACTTTCAGGATTTTGCTGCACTATGAAGGTCAACTTGTTTCCTTCTTAAGAACAATGAAGCTGCAATAGGCTCGGTCTTATAGATCCCAAATTAATGTGCTGGGAATTAAAAGTCAAACCGATCTTCCTGTAAGGTTCACTCACAGCTTTTCATGCTGTAGAGGCTGTGAGACAGAAGGACTGCAAACATCAGAGTAGGTTAATTACAGGCATTTTTAAACTTAGCATTATTTGCACCAAGGTATTCAGAAATGGTAGAATTTCCAGTTTATGTTAAGCTTTAAGTATAATTTTGTTGTTTTGAAAGTATTCCTAAATCCTATGGTTTGGACATAAGTCATTCAATTGGTGATACTTGCTCAAAGGTTCAGCTCCCATGAGGCTTCAAGAGAACTTCCACTTTCTTTTAAAAAGAGAATGTTATTAATCCCTGGGGGAATTATATTGAAAAGCATGAAACTGTAACCTTTGGCTTGACCCAAATGCCTTGAACCTAGAGGCAAGTAATAAGAAGTGCAGGTATTCGGGAAATATTCCTTCAGGGTGTACACTGGGGAGAACAGTGTTGGTCGTTTCTGAGGTACATGGAAATCTGGAAGTCAGTCTCATGTTTTGGGGTATGCAGATGACTGATACTGAAAAGGGGCATCTCTGAACACCAGCACTGAAAGGGAAATAAAAAGAGCCTTTTTTTTTTGCCTTGTAGTTTTCTCTCCTCTCACCAAATCTTGCACTATATGGATTCAACAGATGGTGTGATCTCTTCCTCCCTCTCTCCCCTCAAGTCAAAAAGCAAGTAAATACCACTGTAAGCACTTAATGCAGAAATAAAACATTGCACTACAAGCAAGAGGAGCTTCAGACACTTCCAAATAAACAAGACATAAGAAAAGATAGGTCCTCATCCAAGCCATACACAGAGAAACGGCATCTCCTTGGCTTTCTTCTGACAACATGAAACAGTTTCCTCCTTCCTCCTGAACAAACCTCAGGCTACTGGAGCATCACTGACATTTTCTTTAAAGGGTTTTTAATTAAAATAACATTAAGTATGCCATGTTAAGTATTTGTCAGGCATAGGAATGGCTACTAAAATTATCACTGAGGGGCCTATTAAATATCATCAGATACTCCCAGAATAAGTAATTACAGACACTTTTAAAGATTCTGACTCCTCCGTCCTGCAAAAATATTTAACTTTTTTGTTGCTTTATTTACTTGCATCCGATAACCAAGCGTTAATAACATGATATTCACTACCTGTCCTCTAGAACTGGCAGGCATTGCCCTACTGCCCTCAATGGTACCCAGCTGCTCACTGACACCTTGGAGCTGAGAGCAAACCCAACGAGGCTTCAGTTCCTTTTGTTATTTTGTTTTGCTTTCCCTCTGCCTTCTACACTTCACTTTCCCTGTTTACATTACTTGAACATTTGAGCAAAGGCCACAGAAAACACTGGAGCTTGAAAAGAAAACAGCTACACTCAGCAATCCAAATTCAACAGCTTGAGAAACTTAGAAGACTACAAGCCCTTTGAGAAAACCCCAGCCTTCCCGATCCGCACTTGCACAGCACCTCCTCTAGCAGCGGGATCACGTTAGGCAGATGCTATACTACAAGCAAGAGTGACTATGGTAAATAATACCAAAAAGGACATTTTCTTTCTGCATGGGATGGTGTGAGAACAAAAAACAACGATGGATCATTGTGTACACAGGGTAGTAACCAAGACCTCTAAGCTATTCTTCATGGATCTGCTCTTCAGAGCAGAAGAAAGCCACCTGCTCCCAGATCCATGCCTAATACCATACCACACCAGGATACCCAGGCACAGAGGGCATGCCTAGAGGTATGCTTTTAAGCTTGCTAAGTGCAAGGTTAGAGAGTCTTGAAGCCATCTAGGGAACACTCAAAACTCAACAGAGACATCCCCAGACACAAGCGGTGGCTCCCCTAGCTTTCCACCTCCCAGCGCAAGCACCTATGGCTCAGCAGTCAGACCAGGTGAGAGGGCTGGCCAAGGAGGAGCACATCCAATCTGCTGATCCAGTGCAAAGAGGGCCTTCCAGCAGGAATTTAGAGCAATCACTGCATAATGTCACTGCTCACATTCTGCATAAGGTAGACCAGTTACTCTGCTGACCTTCACATCACTTGTAAGGAGGGCAAGCATTTCAGTACCTATGCGATCTGCAAATCTGGTCTTTCCCTGAAGGATACAAGAATTAGGTCAGAAGCTTTTCTTTTCCCCTTCCATTCCTACAAAGCACATTAGAGCACTCAAATCCTGAAGACAAAGCATTATGATTATTGTTGTTTATTTTTTATGGTGGAAGAAAATATTAATGTTACAAATAGCTGCCATTAGCATAAGCAGAGCTGCATATTAATAGGCACATGGGTGTCTCCACTGTCAGGAAGCAGAGAGGCCCCAGAGGCCCTGCTTTCACAGGGGAAAATGATGATGGCATTAGCTGTAATGATAATGATAAGGAAGCTGCCATAAATGATATGACAATTTCTTTTGTAATCCTGCTCGGGCAAAGACTTCCTTACTCCTCAGTGTCCATAAAAGGATGCTGTTGGAACAAATGGCAGCTTGACTGATTTATTTAATTTCACCATAGCTTTATGGTCTTCCTAAAAGTGCCAGCTCTTGGAGTCATATGACTAAGAAACTCAGTTAAGCCTTTCAGATAAATTTCTACCACCAAGGTTTTGGAGAACAGGATACTAAATAAAAAGGAATCCCACAATCTATTTATGTTTTTTAAAACCTTGTGATGTTTGAGGCTTTTCTGACTAATGATACTATTATATCCAGAGACAGCAGGAACCATGAAGGGAAAATAAAAGATATGGAAAAATAACCAGCAATTAAAGATGTCTTTGATGTAAGATGTTCCCAGCCCTATCACAGCCTTTCTCCCCCTTCACTTCTGCTTGTACCTATGTGTATTGCTTTTAGAATGTGACAGCAGATCTTTGTGAGACTGTGTTATGAATCAGATGAGGGAAATGCTCCGGCTGAAGTGTAACAAAGCAGAAAGGAGCATGGAGGAGGATTTCCTATAGAAAGGTTTTGGATGTGCTCAACAGTGCAGGCCTGCTGGCACAGCTGGGAGGACAGAGAAAGTGTGGCCTTAAGCTGCTTCTAGAACTGAGAAAATGCTGGTTGGGCAGGGCAAGAGATGCAGAGAAAATATCTGGGTTCCTAGGGTGCATGTGTCAAGAGTCTGTCAAACCCTGCTGTGGTTCTTTCAGCTATGAAGCAAACAAGAGTTTTCTTTCGGCCAGAAGGAAAGCAGAAATCATCACCCCCAGCTATGATCTTAAGGCCTCAGTTATGCAATAGGACTTGGCTACAACAAATGCAAAATCATTTCTTCACTGAACTCAGCATCTGAACACGGACAGAAGATGATTTTCTCAGGCTCTGTAGCTTCAGAACTAATTACACAGCTTTTTGGAGATGTAGCTGCACAGGGTGTCTCTGGCTTGGAATCGTCTGTCACGGCTACAGTGTGCAACAGGGATCTGAATACATTAAAGTCTCAGGGAGGTGTGGATGTTAGGTTTTGGTCTGTCAGCTTCTGTGCTGAAAACCCTATTAAGCTCAGCTAAAATACTACTTCTAATTCTTCACGTTTGTTCTTGTGATGCTCATCAGAGGCAAATTTGAGCTTTATACCAGCTATAACGTTCTTTGCAGTAAACTCAATCTGAAAGGACTAGCTAAGATCACGAAGAGCCCTACAGATGACTGCTTCAAGTAAGGTGGCCGGGTGGAAATTCTTGATACAGATACATATCTAAAAACTTGCCATACAGAGGCCAGTAACAGGTGTTACAGAAAGATGGCTTCCCCTACCCATATAGCTTACAGGATATAGGGAATAGGCACAAGCCTCACAATCTGTCTCTCAGGTAACACCTGCCCCAGAAAACACACCAGCAAAAAGAACCATCTTTGCAGTACAAAATACCTGCATTAAAGCTGCAAAACTGGTGGGCTCAAGATGGAAAACATTAGAGTACTCCAAAATATAAATCCTATTTGTTTCCCTCCTGTGTTCCTTAATCTTTCCTTTTAGACTTAGTTGAGTGGTTCAACTCTGTATCTCAAACTCACTCAGACCCCACTCAGTTTCTCAAACCCTTATTATTCCAGCTGGCCCACACAGTTTTCTCATTCATTTTCTTGTTTTGGTACAGAACCTCAGTTATCCAAGAGAATTCCTCTGCAGAGACAGCAGGAATATCCCAGAAGGAATGCTAAACGATTATGGCCATGCTTGGGAAATGTCACATTATCATAAACCTCCTGTTTTGTATATACCCAGAACCAATAGCAGATCTTCTTTCCCCAGCTAAACTTACTAAGATAGTGCAGATAAGCTGGAGAATTTCTCTAAATAACCAGTACCATAACACTGCAATTGTAAGCAGAAGCGCATACACAAATGATGATATATATTGATATCAGTTGTTCAATACTGTCTCCTACTGTGAAAAGTTGAGATAAAAGAATTAAACTAATATATGCAGTCGATTTGCTGTTTCTGTATGACTAGAACTTATACCTATACACAACAGCCTGTGGTTCACTCATACGTGGATTTCCAAGCATGTTGTTTGCTGGTCTCCCAGACCAGCATTATGTGGTCTACCACATAATGTCTGTGGATTTAGAAAAAGGAAAAGCAACTCTGAATCATACATTATTTGTATGATCCTTGAAGCCAAATGCATGAACCCAAAGCTATTCCCTGGACAGCTGTATGGGCTCAGTACAAAACAAGGTATATGGTATAAATGCAACCGTAAGGTGCTTGGAAAGTGGAAGGATGAACTACAGCCTGCTTCATGCTAAGTCCATAAAGACATAAATCCTGATTTCAAATGTCGCCATCAGGACTTCAGCGCCAAGTGAAAATAGGAGCAATAAAATAATACTTTCAAAAATACTTTGTCAGTCTCAGGTCATGCACCACCAGAACGTGGTGTCTGAAAGTGGAATCAACTTGGCAGATATGAGCACATCTGCTTCAGCTTGCTGCTCCCGTACAACTTGCATTGTAGCTGTACAGGGGCACTAGAGTCACCACCAGACAGAAACTGCACAAGTGCCTGTTCCAAGACTGGCATAGACCTTCCTGGCATCCAGGCTAAGGAAAGGATGCAGTGGTAATGCTCAATGATCTCACTATAAACCAGCCTGGAGGAAGGGAGAGGTGACATGAAAGATTATGTACGCTTTTGATCGCAAATGACATTCCATTAGCCTAGGACAACGCTACGCATACTTATGCTATAAGCACCCCGACACAGGTAATGATTTACTGACAGGGTATAAAGCAGTGCAGGTTAATGATCCCCATCGCTGGATCGCACAGTCACAAGACATCTGTTTTCCCAACAGGTTTTTCTAGCTAAGACTTACGAACAAACACGAGTGATGAACACCAGAGCCTGGACACCCCTCATTGTGACCTTTGAGCCAAGGAACACATCACCTTCTCTGTTCATCACCGTCCAGTCAACCGGTACACTTTTTGCATAGAAAAAGCAAAGCTTCACTTACCTAGAAGACAAAAAGAGAGAGAAAATATGGTTAGAGGATTTCCCTGAAACATACAGATGCTGCTCGTCTTGATTTCCCAGGTGATCCCCATATCCCAGCAACTTGTTAGGAGATTCCTGACATATTCAGGAACAGGAGTGATCTATGATAGCTCTCTTAGCACATGGCCACTATCTCCCCTGCAGTAATTGGTCTGTGGTGCCATTTAATGTTATACAGATTATTCATTAAGCAAAACTGAGCAGGTGTTTTCATCAACATCTTGTTCTATTAAAACTAAAAAAAAAGGAAGAAGAGAGAGAGAGGAAGAGGCTTCACAACAACATTAACCACACCGAAGGGCACAAATTATTCTGACTGTGAACAGCAGGGTGCAGAACGTCTTCAAGTCTACCAAAAGAAACTGCGGTAAGAAAGAATCTCCTTGTTAAGGGAAGGATGGATGAAGTCATTCTGCCTCATGGTTCTGTTATGTATTATCTGAACTATGGCTACAATGAAAGATGTTGGTAATCTTGATTTAGGTAAAGTAGACTCTGCCATGGGATGGAAGAAGGGAACAGGTGATCCTGAGGTCCAAGCCATCCCTGCATTTACATGACACCTTCATTTACAGTACAACACAGACATAAAAAAATAGATATGACTGTCTTACAAAGAACTCACCTGAATAAGCCAGAGAAAGGACATAAAGGGAGGGAGGGTCTGTTAAATCGGATGAGAGGAAGTTAAGCAGTTGTGAAGCAGTACTAGGCTGTTCTTTTGGACCAGTTTCATGCTCACTCAGAAAGCGACTAGGATGTGCTACATTCTCAAACTCTGATTTATAGGTCTGGAGCCATGATCAGCAAACAACCAACCAGGACTCAATTTTTACAAGCAATAAATAACTAAAGATAGATTTCTTATTTATGTTTTAGGGAGTTAGCAAATTTCCAGAGAAAGGGGAAAGTGACTACACAAAGAGTCAGGTACTGAGAAAGTAAGAGCCTTCCTCTAGGAAGAAAGTCAAATCAGCATTTTCATGGGCATCATATTCACTCCTGCCTAGTTCTCCCAGTCCAGAATAGCACAGAATGGCACTTAAACATCCTGCACAAGCTTCGTGTACCACCATAGGCTGCATTATTTGAACTGTAATAGAATACAGTTACTATCACAGAATCCCCCAGAGGAGATGCAGGCAGGCTTGCAAACTATGGGGAAAGAAAGAAATAGATTAATATACATTCACAGCACATTTGCAGAGAGACTGCTTTGCTCATAGCAAGATTTGCACCTGTATAATTGTATCAATTCCAAATTAATCATAATCATATGTATGATCTACAGAACAGGCCTCATCCTTGGACTCCTGATAATCAACGTAAAAAAAGCTGGCTCTGAATGCACCAAGATTTCTGCTGGTACGCAGGAGACCAGAAATCCCAGCTGACCCACTAAGCCTTGGTATTTTGTTTCCGCAAAGCCCTAGCATGGCACATAACTTTACATAAGTAAGACCTGGTCTGTGCGGCAGCAGCACCCTGACACAGTGATACATTCCCTCTGCAAAACACTACAGAAGCAGCAAAAGCCTTACTTTTTGGAGGAAAACTTAAGCTCAAAGAAAGGGTAATTGATTTGCCAGCAGATACATAGTGCCTGTGTCACACACAGGGACACAGGACCCGTAACTCTTGGCTTCCTCGATGTACACATTTAATTACTGGATCTCTCTGCATAGGAGCAGCAACCCACAAGTGCAGCACAGCATCAGTCTGAAGCCTCCCTGGGTGCCATGCCTGCCACTCCCCACCATCTCCTACAAATGCCTCCCAGCAAAAGGCGGGTTCTTTAATTGTGTTATTAGCTGAATTATTAATTGATATGAAAACAGCATTTCACTGGGCATAAAAAGTCATTCGGAAATGAGATAAAATGTTCTCGGCGCTGCCTGCCTCCGAGCAGAGCTGGAGCAAGGGCTCTGACAGTTTGATTATTATGCACATTTGTGCAATCTGGTGAGATCCCAACACAGGGAGCATGGAGTCCCCCAGTACTATATCCATCAGGCTGCATCCCTCTCTACTTTCCTCTTTTTCCCCACCATTACTGCCTGCTTTGCATTTGTGTGGGAGACCTCAGGGATAATATTTTCTTTCTGATCGATCGCAACTGTCATCACTGCAGAGCTGCCAGTCAGAGTGGTGGTAGGCAAGCAGCGTTTGCCCTTCAGCCCCACAGACTGTTGATGTGCAGCTTCCCCAACCCTCCTGTGCCCCCCAAAGTGATGAGACTGTTTCCTAAGGCACTCCTTGCTGGAAAGGAGCTGCTTGCATTTCTCTGTCTCCAAGTCCTTTGTGTCCCACTATGGAAACGGCAGTCTGTGTATATATACCTTCTATCTAATGTTCCAGTACTTCACAACAGGGGATGCATCTGCGCGTCTTGATGTCTTTGTTCAAAACCCTGTCTTTGGACACAATACACTTTCACTCCAGTTGGACCTTTTTCCCTAGTGCTAAGAAGGGACACCTCTGTGGATGCCCATCATGTCATTCATCCCACTCCCTGGGCCTGTCCCTCTTGCCTACCCTCTTGCCAGCCCCCTGAGGCTTCACAGAGCTGCAGCAGGAGTGGAGCTGCCTTGTAGATGGTATCACTTAATTTTGAACCTCAGTTAAACAGGCAAAATATGCATCCTTGTGCAAGAGAGGTAATAAACCCCATGCAGCCCCCCTTCCCTACCTTTCTTGACCCCCTTTTACAGTCACCCCATCAGTGGGAACCTATCCCCACTGACCCACATCTCTAGCATTCAACCACAGGAGCTGGTAGACACCAGCGATCAATCCCATCTCTTGCATGCAAACCTTGTAATTTAGCAATAACTACTCAACCACCATTGACCTGCTAATTAATCCATGGATTTTTTGTTGTGCCTTTAATTGTTGGCCCCAATATCTGAGTCACTTTAGACTGCTCACTCTGCACAGAGCCTAACCAACTAAATGCTACTTCAGCTCCGTAGTAATAAAACACTGAAATATATTGACTCCCTGCCAGCTCTCTGCCTCGCCGCTTGCTGGGTGAGTGCTGGCGTGTGAAGGGAATATAGAGAGGGGAAGGCATTGGCCGTGAGAGATGAAGTTTGGGACACAGGTGAGAGAAAGGAATAATCAGTCACCAGTGACAGGCCACCAAGGGCAGCATCTGATCCCTGCTACAGCCTTGCTCTTACAAACTCAAACCTGCTGTTCCTCCATCCCAAAATGGGCTTAGTGGCTCTGAAAACTCACAGGCATGCCGGATCCTGCTTCCTTTCTGTCTTCCACCTCTTAATGAGGGAATCTGTGTCCTCTTGACTATCACTGTCACAGTCACTATATACATGTTTGAGATAAAGAGCCAGATGGTGCAGGCAAAAATGGATCCATGCAGTGGAGAGCCAGGAGATCTATATTCTTTGCTAGCACTGTCAGAGGAATACTGTGTAACCACGGATGAATAACCATGAATGCAGCTTACTGAAGTGACTCACACCTCTTGGTGCCTTGCACCAACGCTGTGTTTTAGGAGATGGAAATGGCAGTTTGAAACCCTGGCAAGGCAGGAGCTGCAGAAGCTCAGCCCGCTTGGACACTGAGTGACTCTGAACCAGACCCTTGCAATAGCTGTTTGATAAAGTGGGTCAACACTGATGATGGCAGTAGGACAGAGATGAAGGGACTAATGGGTGACAATTTGGTACTGAAAGCAGAGAATTAGGAGGAGGCTGTTAACCCAGTCAAGAAAATTCTCATTTAAACAGTATTCATTTTCATTTAGTTAAAATCAAAATGGAAGCCCTGTCAGCAGCAGCTGGTTTTCACCCTCCCACATAGAAATAAAGTGAAAAGCAATAAGCCCTTCCAATTACTGCCATAGCTTGCTGCCATCGCTTCTGTTGCAGCTGATCTGTAGTCCTGAGCCATTTCTGATGTCCAGCTTGCGGCCTGCTGCATGACATAGGTGAATAAAATGGTGGTGCCCTTGAAGAGCATGGGCTCAGCATGGCTGGAGAGACCAGCACACTCCAATGAGAGGGCTGGAGCGCCTCTCCTATGGAAACAGGCTGAGAGTTGGGCTTGTTCAGCCTGGAGAGGGATCCAGGGAGACCTTAAAGCAGCTTCCAATACCTAAAGGCGACCTATAGGAACTCTGGAGAGGGTCTTTCTACACGGGCACGTAGTGACAGGACAAAGGGGAATGGCTTTAAACTGGAAGAGGGTGGATTTAGATTAGATATAAGGAAGAAATTCTTCCCTGTGAGTGCAGCGAGGCACTGGCACAGGGTGCCCAGAGAAGCTGTGGCTGCCCCATCCCTGGCAGCGTTCAAGGCCAGGCTCGATGAGGCTTGGAGCAACCTGGTCTAGTGGAAGGTGTCCCTGCCCACGGCAGGGGGTTCGAACTGGTCAGCTTTAATGTCCTTTCCAACCCAATCTATTCTGTGGTTCTATGAGGTGGGGATGCCCTGGCCCTGACACAAAAACCTACCACAGCCCTACACCGACAGTATAGTGACACTGTGACCACAATTCAGTAGCTCAAAACCTATTTTGCTAGCACACTTGAGATGCTGTAACTAGGGAGCAACACCAGGACAGAGATATTTCTTGTCAGAGAACACTATATGGAAAGCAGCTACACAGTGGCCCTATAATTCCTGATCCTAACGCTGCTTTTTGCACGTAAATAGGTAGTGTTCCCAAGCCCGCTGCATCTCTCCTTCCTTTTCTGATTCCCTCTGTAAACAGCAATACCAAAGCATGTTTGGAGTACAAAATGTGGCCAGAACAAGGCTTCCCAGCAAGCAATGGGTGACACTGACAACTCTGAGTGGGTTTGGCAGCAGCATTTCTAAAAGTTTCCTTGAGGACTTCCTGGGATCTTGTTGTCCTGATCTGCCCTCTCTTCTTTAATACTGCAAATGATGTTTCTGAAATGCAGGTCATTTGGGGTAATTTATGATCTCTTTCATTGCCAAGGGAGTCTATCAGCAGCAGACCTCCTACCGGTCAACACTTGAGGACTTTTGAACAGAAAGGATTTGTCTGTGCTCCCTCCAAACTGTCTAGAAGCAGCAAGGCTGG
Organism: Psittacus erithacus; assembly: GCA_009867235.2. Lineage (NCBI taxonomy): Eukaryota > Metazoa > Chordata > Aves > Psittaciformes > Psittacidae > Psittacus > Psittacus erithacus. Next base: position 160,361 of record WYDI02167614.1, on the reverse strand, counting down.
CTGGAAGAAAGCTGAGAATTGCTTGTTCAAGTGCCGGCACATACTGGGTTTGGAGATGCTGCACAGTACATGCTAAATATCCCAGTGAAAGGACGTCATTTTGCTGAATAGCTTTGTCATTGAATTGTTAGATCAAAGCTACCAAAATGAACTGAGTCGCCATAGGCATGAGAAGAAAACTTTTCTCTCAGTTCTATCCTATCTAGCTCTTTTATAGAGCAACTATCACTGAGAATCATTTCTGTCTTTATAAAAAGACATTCATTACAAATAGCTCAGCAGCTCTGTACAGGATGGACGTTCAACAGACCCCTTCCTTTAGCGGAGAACTGTAAACTGACTTCATTTTGGAAACACACTGTTCTTCCTGCTGCACACAAGAGTACAGTCTGATGGCTGAAAGATCAAGACCTCGGACTTCAACTTTACTTCAAGAGGGTGCTTTCAGGCTGCGCTACTAGGCCTTTTTCTGCCTGCCATCTAGAAACTGTCTCACCCAAGACAGAAGGGTAGAGCACTTGCACCTGATGTCTCTAATCCATTATTGTATTCATTAAACCCTCAAAAATTCTGCCAGTGGCTTCCCTTCCCTGTTCACAAGCATGGGGAAGCCAGGAGCTGCTGTACTGCTACATCTCCCTGCATCCCCATGGCTGAAACAAGTCCTTAACAGCAAGTAACTGTGATTTATGTGATTAAAGAGCCCTCATGCACATGGTTTGCTGATTAAAGCTCTACCTTAAAGGTGTAAACCATAGTGGAGTCCTTTAACCCCTGCTAATAAAAGCAGATCTTTGTTTAAATTAAGCCTCAGCTCTTCCACACAAAGTAACCTGCACTTATGTTAGTTCTACTGCAAGAAAATTGCGCTGAGAAACATATATGCCATATCGAACCAGCTCAACAGTAGTGACCATGCCAACTTATTTACAGGTGAACACCCTTCTGGAAAGGAGGATTGTTTGTATGTGGGATTTAAACTAGATTCATCCCCTAGCAGCTTTCTAATGTCTTCGGGGCTTGTTCCATGAAGATGCTTCCTGCACTACACTCTGAAAGAACATCTTCCCCATATCACCTGACTGCCTGAGAGAGCCCAGTAGCCACTTTGCATTTACATTGGGTTTTCCTTGGAGAAACCTGGATAGATAAGAACTAGAGAGTGAGAGAGATGGTGAATTGGATCAGGACTGAGACATAATGCTCAGTCAGATGTATGACCTCCACCTCTACTCCAGCAACATCAGTTAAGGCTATTAAGAGAATTCTCACTGCTTGGGACATATACAGGGAGTAACAGCGTGTAAGAAAACCTTGTAAGGAGAAGGAGCACTCAGATGGGAGCTCAGAGAGCTTTTCCATCTGTAGCTGTTCCCCAGGAACTCTAACCAGGTATTCACAAGACCTCCATCAGCAACATCCTATCTGGGTACCTTGCATGTGCATTTCTACACACCAGCCTTCCTGGGAAGCAAGGAAGAATGACTGCGCCCATTTGAAAGAGAAACGAGATCCAATTAGTTCCTCAAACTCACAACTTACAGCCATTAGCAGAGATGAGAAGCCCAGATTTTCCAAGTCTGCAAGCCTGACTACCTTTCCTCAACCCGTGTCCTGTATTCCAAAGTAGGACAAGAAGCTGGGGTTTTCTGCTTTCTTCTAAAAGCAGCGCTTTCATACGATGGAGTCTCTACAACCAACTCCAGAGACTGGGTTGACCTCTTCCTATCTTAGCCAGCCCCAGACAGCTGCCCTAGCCTGCCCTCATACCTCACAAAGCCATGAAGTTCACATCATACTATGACACCTCAATAGCATTACAGCAGCACAGGAGCACTTCCCAAGTCTCAACCCCTCTGCCTGCCAGAGAGAGGCTTTCACAGGTGGGAATCTGACAAAGACTGCCTCAGTGGGAAGGATATGCCTAGTCTGAATTGAACCTCAGCCACCACCTCTGTTCAAGCTGGTCCCACCTCACTGATGCACAGCAAGTTCAGGGTTAGTTTTGAAACTCCTGCCTCCTAAAAGCCGCTTGCAGCCTTTTCAGCTACTGGACCATGCTCTTGCAGCACAGGGAAAAATTCATGTCAGTTCAAAGATGGGGGTATAAAAAGTAGAGTGGCATTTCCCAAGTGTCCACCCCTCAACTCAGTGTGGCAGGAGAAGGGGATGGTCCTGTACAGAGAGAAGCAACGAGAATGACTGATTGCATCCATTCCACTGGAAGATGCTGATGAGAAAAACTCAGGCTCCTGCCTGTCATATTTTCAAAGCCCCCAGACACTGGCTCAGATCCCTGCCTGTCGCTTTCCTTAAGCCTCTCTTGAGGACGAAGAGTGAAGATCTCTGAGACAGTGTTTAGTGTCATAGACAGTTTCGGCAAGAGACAATTTTTCACCCCGTTAAATCTCTCTGCAGAATATTATCTGCTGGTTTTCCCTCTTTTTTATGATTTTCTTATGATTATCTCCTGCTGTTTCTGTCCTCAGCAGCCAAATAAATGAATAGCAGTATAGCTGTCAGCAGCTTTAGCTGAGTAAAGGCCCTACAGGCAGCCTTGGTAGGCTACTCCCACCCATGCACTCAGCTCAGCTGCCCTCCAAGCAGTATCAGGGTGCCTCTTGGCAAGAGAAAGGGCTGAGAGCGTAGCCTTTGCCCACCTTTTGCTGGCAGGGGCATGTCACTGTCTCACCTGTAAAAGACGATGATGATAACATTAACAGTAATTTGATGGGGAAGGAGAGCTGTGAATATTTAAGCTCCTCTCTTGTGCTTGGAGCATGTTTTTGTCATCATCACACGCAAAAATGGAAAAAAACAACCCTAATAAATGGTGCCAGACAGTTGAAGGGACCTCCATGGGGTCATAAAGCCAGTCTGTGGCAGAGCCAGGAATAAACCCTGGCAAGGCACTGGTGTCTTCCCCATAAAACAATTGTGCCCTGTAAGAAATGCACTTCTTTTTCTTGTGTACCCCCATCTTCCCAACTTTTTCCTTTTCTCTGTCTAGTTCATCTGCACAAATGTGCACAGCACTTTGCATACAAATGCAAAGACAAGACACCCACACAGGGAGACTTAAGAGTCTGGCCACTGCATTCACTTAGAGCTCAGGAATTCCTTTGCAGACTCATTTTTTCTACATTGCACAGGGATTTGGGTCCCTTTGGGGCCGTGTTTAATTCATCTCCTACAACTTTGAGATCCTTAGCAGGTACTGATCCTGTCTTTTTCATGAGCCCAGTGCTCAGATGTCAGGCTTTCTTCTTCCATATACAGTTTTCTTCTCCCTCTTACTCAGATAAAGCTCTACTCCTACTCCAGCCTCCATCTTTGGTCATGCTCTCTCATTGTCTTCTTCTCCTTCTCTGCTTTCAACCTATCTTCCTCTTTTTTTCTTATTCCCTCTGCCTTGACACAACCCATTCTCTTCAGTAGCAAGTATCCTCACACCCTTCCTCTAACAACCTGTCCAACTCCCATGCCTAACTCTAACCATGCTTCCACTCCTTCCCACCTTTTTTGTTAGGTAAGTGCTGTCTATTATCAAATAGATACCTTTTCAGGATGACACAGGACATTAGTAACCTGATGAATTTCTCACTGCATATACACCTTATTCATTCCTTCTTAACACAAACACTGCAAGTAAATCCCAGGGCAATGCACCAGAGCTGGCTAGTGTTTGACAGTGTGAGACATCTTAACCCAGCAGCTATTTATTTGGTTAGCATCACCTCTTGTACATCCATTTTTAAAGGAAAAGATAACATTTACTTCTTATTTCTCCCACCCCACACAACAGACAGGTCAAAAAAACCAGAGGAAGGGGCAGAGTCCTATGTCTAGATATCCACTATGCCACAAACATGAAAACATCTCATACTTCCAGCTCTTCCTGACATCAAACTACAGTGCTGATAGGAACAAGACTAAATATAACATGCTTGGAGATGGAGTAATTTCTTACCCTTTTTTATACGAATGGTGCAATTTCAGTGAGCAAAGAAGTGTCAATCCACTCCTGTCACAAGAACTGGCTTTCTTCTGATGGCGCTTTGAGAACTCAAAGGTTTTGAAGACATGAAAACAGGAGCTTCATGCCTTATCCTGCTTCCTGATTGTAATCTGTTTCCTCGCACCAGAATGTGCAAGGGTCAAGTCAGTTATTTGGTACCTATTTCCACAAATTTTGAGGAGCTCCATCCGCTTGTTGCAATCTTCTTCAACCACCCCATTCCCTCTATTAGCCATCATACCTGCTCTCACCTCAAGATGTGATTGTCAGAAGACTGGGACAAAGCTAGTCCTCATGACACTGTATATCACAACACTTACACACTTGCTGCACCTACTGAATGGGTCAATACAGCAACTTCACAGCTCCTCTAACTCGTGCCCTGATGGCCTGAAACTCAAGTTTTCCAGTAGGAGCCATTGGAATACTGGCAGCTGACTGGGCTTGTGCAAGTACCAACAATCTTAAGTTTAGGTTTGAAAATAAACCCCCAGCTTTTCATCGTTACTTGCCTGGTTTTGAGTATTTCATCTCCCCTATCTATTGCTGCTATTATGTGTAATAATATTACACATATACATAATAATATGTATACAAATATTACAACAGAACTCACTGTCCTCAAATCACAGGGCTGAGGTGATTTGGACCCTGCTTCAGGGACTGGACCAGGTACTCTCCGATGCACATGAAAATGCAACCAAGATGGGCAGCTCAGCCTGTCAGGCCTTCCTCCCCACTGCACCAATGGCAATTAAAATGATTGCTGCCATCTCAGTACCTAGCTCTGAACAAACATGCCTTAGGATCAAAACCGAGAGGTGTATCACCTCATGGAAGCTCTGCAGTATTCCCTCAGCCCTTCCTGTGTCTTATAGCCTAGACCAATACTACTTCACGATGACATCTAAGAGGCATCTTCCCACCTGCCCCATCAAAATAGTTGCACCTTGGGTGAGCAAAGGTACACAATAAAGGAGCAAGGTAGGAATACTGCTACAGGCACAGAGATAGGCTGGGAAGGAGGTGGCATCTGATTTACCAGACACCATTAATGAGTTGAGGAAACCCTGCTGCTACATCAATGCCAGAGCTCATTACTTGAAGTGGGTTCTTGGCTGAGAACAAGGGGGCTAAGAACCCAAATCGCAGATCCTGTTGCAGGAGATTGGTTGACTTAAAACCCTGTGATGCCTTAGATCTGGGTCAGAGGCTGGCAGGGGCCCTGCAGAGAGTGAGGCCAGACCACGAGGGTGCCTGGGCATCAGACATGGCTAGGTGGGCAGCAGCCATCCAAGAGCTAAGGCTGTTGGAATACTGCTGGGGTCCTGCCTACTGGCAGCACTGCAGGAAAGCAAGCCACTGGGAAGTGCAGGGAGAGCCCAGCCACAGGTTGTGCCATGCTAGCATCAGAGCCATGGGCAGTAGAGCATGGTGAGAGCTCCACGAGTAGCAGCTGGCACTGAACTAGCAGCCTGCCCTCTGGCACAAAGCTGGGACTGCTGGGCAGGAGCCCGGAAAGCACAGAGGAGCCGTGCTCCTGGGTGAGATGAGCGATGGAGAGGGGAAAGGCAGCTGCTTCATGCAACCCCTGTTTCCCAGACCTTTAGCGCTCAGCAGTTCTTCACCCCTCCATGGGAGCTGGCACTTCAGGACCTCCCCAGGTAGAAGATAGAGGGCAGTGGGATAAAGTACTGTTTGTGCTGGGCACTGGAGCCCTGAGCAGTTTGATAAAGGAAATTGAGAATACACAGTGGGACCAAGAAGCTGTTGTGCCCACTGCTGCGCAAAGTCAAAACAAAACTGCAGTCCCTGCTACAGTTATACAAGGTACAAGGCAATGAGAAGTCACTGAACCCCAGAGATGAAAGAATTATTATGCTAGAGGAAAGCTTTTGGCACTCAGGCCTAGTGGCAAAATCACCAGTCTCTCTTTGGCAGCCATCACGAGGCTTGCATATTATATGTTGCTTGCATATTATGTGTAGCTAGTTTTCCTGATTGATGCTTTCCAATAATCAAGAAACTCAGTTTTGGAAGCTTTTGCACACATCTGCATTTCTTCTTCTCGTGTTTCTGCCATACAGCAGTTTATTCTGCCATGGAGCGGTTTAGGAATGGGTTTTAATCCCTGTGCCCTCCAAGAAGCTTCCAAGCTGAAAGAGTACGGCTGAGTGCCTGTTGCTATAGGAAAAAACAGCATTGAGCCACTGAAAAGGTTGATTGTGCCTTGCTCATGTAATACCTTAACTGGCATCAATGAAGTGCAGTGAGCAGCCTCCACCCCTACGTGTAGGAACACAACTGCCACACTCATGAAGCTACAGCTGGAGTGGAATTGAGCCGTTCCCTTCCACTGCACTGCCGAATGTAATTTACTCCCTAGCATTGTGTGATCAAGCAAAGGATGGGCAGTAACATACATAGCAGCTTATCCCAAAGAATGGCAGCTTCACCTCTTCAGGTTTTAACTGAGCCTGACTACAACTTGAGACATGTACTTCTACTGTAGTCTTCCTGTTCTCAGCACTGGTGGTGGAGGCAGAGAAGACAGCAAAACTGGGGGAAATCAGCATGCCAGTAAAGGCAAAATCCCAAGGCTTTCCTCTGGAGGAGTAAAAGCTGTTTAGAGCATTGTGTAAATTCACGACAAGAAGCAATAAAGGTGAGTTTTATACATTCCCATTATTGCTTGTACGTCTTTGCAATAATGTTTATTGACATGTTTGAACGGAGCACAAGCTGCAGTTCGGTTCAACTGCCTGTGAAAATGAGACATTTGTCAAGAAACAAACCTCACAGATCTTAGCAGTGCCTCTCTTCCCTGTTATTAGTTGGGTAATACCGGAAAGGTACGACGCACCAGGGAAAAGGCATCCTCTGAGATGCCCAGGGTACCTTGGCTAGCAATACCCAAGGTGCAGAGTGGGAGAGGGAAAGCTTAGCAGGTTAATGGGGAGCATCTTACTGTGCACTGACACTCGTGCACAGCCTAAATGTATGCATGCACATTAATTACAGAATCCCTATGAGGCACAATAAAATTAACCTTGCATGGCTAGAGAGATACACTACAAATGTGTCTCGTTGAAGGAGCTTGACATGGCTTTAGTCAAAGTACCCTATAAGAACTTGGCCATGACTTCCCTTGACACGCAGAAATGCTCTTGCTCCTCCTTTCCACCAGGCCCTGTTCCATGAGGTGAGGAGCCTCTTCTAACTCCTCTGAATTTTAAAGATCCCTGAAGACACACAGCGCATTTAAAATTCATTACATGCAAAAGGCATACTTCTCCAAGAGTTACCATGTCAGAACTGAATGCCCCAGATTTTGACAAGGCTTGGACTGGGCTCTTAGTTTGGTCTGCACAGACATGGAAATGACATCAAGTCAGGAGACACCAAAACTTTTGGATCTGAATCCCTGTGCTGAGCTTCAAACAGTCAATAGTTCCAAACATATCATTCTCTGTGGTTCTGCTTTAGGCAAGCTTCACCTCTCATCACCCTTTCGACACTAAAAACTCACAGCATGGGGCTACCTCTGTTTCCATAAAAAGCAAGGCTACAGCCAACACTCTCCCACCCCATCCCAACACAGACTTTGCCAGTACCACTCGCTCCTGAGTGATAATTATTCCAGTCATATGTCCTCTCCACATGTGGCACTCGTCACCAGACAAACCAGACCTAGCTTTGTGGACCCCTCCCTCCCCAGCATCCGGCAATGTCACTTTTCATTATGTTTTATAAACCTTTCAAGTGACAATTCTATATGCATTCACTGCTGCACCAGCCCAGGGAATAGGAATGGCCTCTGGTTAACATCACATCAGTGCCATGGCTTTGTTTTTGTGCATGTTGATCAGAAATTACCTGGCTTAGAGAAAGTAATTTAGTGATAAATGATTGCCTGTTCAGAGGCAGCTAGTTGCAGCCAGATCTGCCAGGTATTAATCTATTTGTCAATCCTTTCAGATCATCTGCACTGATGAGCAGTGGTACAGCCAAGGCGCAGGAGCAGCTCCCAGCTCTGGGAAGTGAAGCTCCCTCTCCAGAGGGAAGAGAAGAGGGCAAAGAACTTACTCCACACCTTTCAGCTGCATTTGCAAGGTGCTCTTGAAGCAAGGAGGACAAGCTGGGAGGGATTAGGAAGGGCCAGGGTTCCAGCTTTGACCTTCAAAGGGGTGTTTGAACAGAACTCAAAAGCAAGAAGAGCAGCAATTTAAGTCTGAAAGGTACCTGGGAGTGTCTGGATCAAAACCAGAGTGGGAACATGCCAGCTTATACAAAAAAAGCCAAAATTTTTCACTTATCAACTTTCCCCAAACCTTCAACAGGAACATTCCCATAATGAAACTTCTGCACATACAGGGAGAAAAACTGAAGTGAGTAGCTGGACTCCTCACCTAGGATATGTAGCTCTCAAAATCCAATTCCTTTGCTACAACAGGAGTCTAAAGTGCAGGGCACCCTCCTTTTCTGAGTACTGCCACCTTTCTTTGATACGACAACTACTTACAAAAAGTAAGAGGAATCCAGAAAAACAGCAACAGCTTTCCAACACCAGGAATGAGAATGCAACCCATGGTTTGTTTTGGCCATGGCATAAAACCAGAGGAATTCATCCAAGCCTGCTTGTTCATGAGGTTTAAACACGAATTGGCACACACAACTCGCAGGACAAGCTGCACCTCTCCAGCTAAGAGAGCAGCTCCCAAAAACATTCAGGATGAGTCTGAACTCTACATGCAAATGCTTCTTCTGAAGTTAGATCTGTAGAGCACCACTTGACATGCGGATGCAACTCTCACATTTGTTGTTCCCAGACACAGACAGGTCACACCATACACCAAAACTTGAAACTTCCAGCAAATTTTCATCATGCCAGCCACAACTCAAACTCTGGAAACAATTCCTATGTCTTGAGCTAGATTTAATACATTTAGTATATTCTATAGGACATTAAAACTTCTGGCTTTAAATGATTATCTTATGGAGAAGTTGAAGAACTTCTCCGTAAGGCAATCATAAGTCACACATCCACGCCATTACCAGAATCCTGACTGTGAACAGCACTCACATGGTGGCATTTGTACAATCTCCTCTTTTAAAACAGTTAGACTAATTTGACAGTGCCTCCTGACACCCCTTATTTAGGGTTCCTGGATTAAAATGAGTGTTTATAGTGACAGGAGAGGTCCCAGCTGCCTTGTGCATCTGCTGTCAAGTTAAGTGCTGCCTTGATACCTGCAGGGCTTGTTGAGGCAGTTCAGGGTCAGTCAGTGGCTTACCAGTGGAGCCTCCAAACTTGAGCAGCAAGTACAAGTGTAAGAGTGTACTAAGACAACAGCAGCCCAGCAGGGAGTGGAGGGAAAGGGAAGGTGCAGACTTTTTGCCCCATACAAAGGGAAATAAAAAGTTTCCTGTCTCTAAAACCATTTATTTTTCTAGGCAGCTATGTAGTGCTTAGTTGCTGGCTGGGGTTAAACCATGACACTTATGACCACAGCTAAGGTATAGCCATGAGGGCTGCTGGATGCAGCACCCTGGAGAGGAGCAGGGCTGCCCTGCCACTTGCATCTGGGACCTTTTCCCACCCTGCTCAAGTTATGGAGCATCCTTGCTGCCTTGGGTACCCTGCCATGGATATGGACACCCTGCCTGCAGCGTGCCAGGACTCATGGAGGTGCGATGGCATGGGCAGGAGCTCAGGCAGATTCCCACGCCTCGGGAACGCTGCTGAGAGCCGTTTCCCCTGCCTTTGAGCAGGCAGGTTTACAAGTCTCTAATTCCCAGCTACAAGCGCTGCTGCCGGTGCCAAGGAAGCAGCGGTGCATGCTGTCATTCACACGGCTGGAATGCCGCTCCTGCCAGCATTTGCGGCTATCGTACCAGCTGCTCGGGGCTGGGAGCAGATGGCGGGATGGCGCACCTGACAGGGAGCAGACCTTCCAAGGACGAAGGGGGAGGAAGAGTTTGCATGCAGTGTGGCAAGCCCCAGTCGCCAGCCATGCAAAGATGAAGCCAATGTACCCACACCTCCTTCTCTCCCACCCCTCAAGTCACAAGAAGAGAGCTTCATGCTAGGGTAAACCTGGATAGGTCTAAATTTCTACACTTCTCCCACCTTGGCCAAAATGCCCTTTGTTTGAGCTAATTACCAAGCACATTGAGCTAATTATCAAGCAAAATCACAGCTCAGCCTCTCCTGTGAATATATAAGAGTGTTTCCTTATGAGGGCTCAGTTAGTTTAAGCCCACCTCACCCCACAGGAACAGTAACGCTGGAAAAGGTGAGAGCTCCATCCAAGGGTAAATGCATTTCTTCTCCCACCTTAGTCCATCCCAAAAAGAGATGATGACGGAACACAGACTATGGAAGTAATCCCAGTTCCAGCTCCTCAGCTTCCCGTCTCTCCCAGATGAAGTTACCAAATGGAATGGATACAGAAGAAAATCACAGAGCACAAGAGATACGAAACAGTGATTACGTCGCATACAATCCATCCTGAAGAACTGATATGTGAGCGCACATACATTTAAATATTTGAAAAGCATCTTTTACAATGAATATCAAAATGACTTACAATCCAAGTCAGAGAAAAATGCCCTTACTTCTCCCTATCTCCCTTTTCTCATTACAGAGATAAATCCCGGATGCAACTCTCAGCTGCAGAGAGAGACTGAATAATATATATATATAAAACATATATATATGTGTATGTATGTATAAAATATACAACAGTAATAATCTCAACAATTTTAAGAGAAGCTTGCTGTGGAATACAACCAGGCTGGGAGATGAGAAATTCTGGGTAATAGCCAAAGCCTCTCTCTTCCCATCTGTAAAGTGGGTGGGAAAAGATGCCAGTTATCAAATGCATGTGCTTGCCTTGTCTACAAGAAGGTGAGAGGAAGGAGCAGGAAAAATGGTCCCACACACGGAACAAATGTGCTTGTGGCCCAGCAGCCGTGGACAGTCAGCACTGTCAACACCAAAAGTGAAAACAATGCAAGTGCATCTACGCCAAGATCTTAAACCATGTCAACCATACAGTGGCCCCTTTCCATTGTACTGCTGCTCTGTAATGAAAACTGAAATGAATCGTGACTTCAGAAGCTCAGCCATGTTTGGGTTTTGTTCTGTTTTGTTTCTTTCCTGTCAAAACCCCCCTCTAACTACTGTGGAACTCAATCAGGAGTCTTGGCAGCTCTGCTGACACTGCAACCATGCTGCTTTGCACACGTTGCAAGGGATGCTCTGACACAGTGGGAGCAATTCACACACACATACAGTGAGATGGAGACATGTTGCTCTTTTAATTAGAGGGCTTCACCTCTATTCCCAACCCTGATCACACTTGAAAGCACGTGCAACAGCAAAACTATGTCTCAATGTACTTTTCTCTCTCTTCTCTGCTATTCCTATTCACAGTGGTGTCTTTGAACACATTTTGTGCCTGGGATTTTTAAGTGCTTTTCTCTATGTAAACACATATAGTTTTATGGGGAGATGAGGATTTGCCTTGCAACTTCCGACTTTACTCTGGCAGACTTGGAAAGGTTTTCTTCCAGATCTAGTGTCTCTGAAGTGTTCTTTACAGTACAACCTCTAAGTTTTCATCTCTGTGCCTTCACTGTGGACCTGGGAGTGCTACTGTATGTGTACCCCCTGTGTCAGCCTCCTGGTATCATGCAATGGCCTGCAAAGCTGGAACACCTTTCAAGGGAGCAACACGCCATGTTCTGCCTAAGCAAGGCTGAAGAATTCTGTCAGTACTCCAATAAACATTCACAACCCTGAATCACATAAACATCATTCATCAGCTTTCTAGCAAACAGAAATGATCTCCAAAAAAATAAAGAGTTCATTTCCCCCTTCTTTTTGTCTTTATATGAGCCTCAAGAATGGATACAAGCCGTATTTTCAAGCTTTGCTCTGCCACCAAAACCACAGAGGTTAAGAACAATTTACTTTCAGAAGCAGAGGCATCTGGTAAAGCACAAATTATCACTGAGACACATGACAAAATATTACAGAATTGGAAGTGCTGCAATTGCCTTCAATGTAGAAACCAGGAAAAAGATAGAGATTTGTGAAGTGGCTTCTGTGAAGTACCGTAACAAATAAGGAGGACAATGCGAAATGCAACATAAGCCCCACAAATGTGCTTTTCCAACCAGAACAGACTATCACCACAACCTGTGGTCTCAGGGCCCTGTGCACCCAAATCACAGAATCATAGAATAGTTTGGGTTAGAAAGGACCCAAATGAATGGTTCTCTGTTGCATTTCTAGTGATACATGTAGTGGATGCCAGGGTTTTTTCCTGTTACATAGCAAAGGCACAGTCTTTTTCTCCCTCAGACGCACCACTGCATTTATACGGCTGTACCTATGTTTCCATGTATGTATCCAGTGACAAGGTGCAGCGGCTGTGCAATTATAAGCACGTGACAAAGCTCCTATATGTGCATGATGTCGGATTCCAGCCTATGTGCCCTGTATAACTCATCAAAGCCCTTTGCCCTCGCTGCGCCTCTTAGTGCCTGATCTTTGTAAGAAGAGACAGGCACATGCATTTCTCTTCAGCTTTGACTCCTTAGTATAGCAGTGCTTGCATGGATTTAGATTTTGAACAATGATCAGACAGCAGTAATGTTATTTTAAATGCAAGTTTGTGCACTGGCTCTGGGAACAAGCCTGAGAGATGAAGTTGAAACGAACAGTCACTCTGAGTACAGGATCTGCGTAAATGACTGTTCCCTATATTCATTCTTATTGACAGATTAATTCCTTTCTCAGGCTGCCCTCAAAAGTGTACCACTGAATACTAATAACAGCCCCCAGAGCTGCAGCAATGTCACTCAAGTCAGGGTGAAAGATGCCAGAGGGAATGATCTGCAGCCTTCATGATGGGGGAAGCTCCCAGCTGGCAGCAGTAGGTGTAAGGAGCCATCTCCTCACCTTGCAAGTGAATGGGATCACCTGATTCTAATTATGGCAGGAGGTTGCACTGTAAAGAACACGGCAGAGACAACTCAACCTGGAAGAAAACCTCTCAAAATGTGCCAGAACAAATTTGGGAATAGCAAGGCAAATCCTCATCTCCCCATAAAACTAGCTTCATATGCAACACAGCGAGGGCACTGGCCTGAGAGACAGGGCAAGCAGCAGAGCAGGAAATCTCTGTAACGTTTCCCAGCCCCAGCTGATTCCTTGGGTGCGTTTTATTCTCTGCACTGGAGAACGAATGCAAAGATATTTTCACTTAATCCAGTCTCCCAGCCAAGGTGTCAGGCACAGAGAAATCGCTTGTCACTCCAATGCTTCCCAGCATGTGCTTGCTGCACCAAGGAATAGAGGGCAAAGGGATTACAGAATTAAGCGATACTGGTACAGCAGCCAGAGAGTGGCCAAGATTTACCTGTCACTCGGAAGAAAACTCCATTTCATTCTGTGATTTACTTAGAGTGAAAGTTAAAGTGGTGGGACCTGGCCAAGTCCTGGGATCTATACGCAGGCAACGTCAAACCGTCAGCCCCCGACAGCCTGCGCCAGGCAACTTAACCTTCCTCTGGGTAAGGCAAGGGCAGCTGCATAGTAATCCTTTGGTTCAGACTTAGGAACAGGCTTCTAGCCTCCTACCAGACTTCATCACTGCCTGTCAGTTACCTGGAGGACCAGCCTCACTCTCACCACTTTCTGGGAGTCAGGATAATGGTATTAGCACTGCAAAAGTGGCTTTCCCAGCTCCAACAAGACTGAAGGGAAATGGTTCTTTAAGCTGTGAGGTGCCCACTTGACTTTCATTGATGACAACACCAGGACCAGCCTGGCAAGGTCTGGCACAGGTGAGGATGCAGTGTTAGAACAGAGAAGGTTGCCTGGCTAGCACAACTCCTCTACCCCTCCTTTCCCTGTCAAGCAGGCTGCTGGCACCAGGCTGTCTGCAACAGTAGACTGTGAGAGTCTATAGCGCTGTGTCTGCCTCTGCTAATGACAAATGACCCTTCTTAAGGGAAAATCTGTTCATGCCCATACACTTTCTTTAGTGAAAATAGTCCCCCCTTCTCCCCCTCCTCAATAAAAACCTCCTCTCTTCTCCACTTGCTCATGTAGAGATATGACTAAGAGCCCTTGGGACAAAGCCCTCAAAAAGAACATCTTGCTCGTCTATTTTCAGTGCACACCTCCTTTCTATTTCACCCCTTCAGACTCCCATCTTCCCCTAAAAGCCAACCTTGCTTCCTTCTGTACCTGTTTTCCTTCCTCCTCTAAACCATCCCCCTTGGCTGTAATGGTCTTGTCAGAATGAACTCCCATTCCATTTTCTTTGCAAACAGACACATCCCCTTTGTTATAGTTTGATTCAGATTTCTCCCTGCATTTTGGGTTATGAAAGGAATGAGCTCCTGCCAACAGGCACAAAGTAGCAACTTCACAGGGATCAAGGGAAGTGTCTGGGTGAAAATCAGGACTGGCTGTCTCTAACTGACTGAACCAAATTCCAGAGCTGGAAGTGCCTCAACTTGGAGAAAAACCTAGTTCAGTTGAGTCTCCTTCAGGCTGCAGAAAGTGTAAATAAAGCACTTTTAAAAGCCAAGTGTGCCCAAAGGCAGCTTAATCCCTAAGTGTCATGAATCAATGCAACACAGCTTCATACCACAACGATAACTATTCTCAGGCTTTACCCATCAGTCAGCTTTGTTCCTATTGATTGCATCCCATCATAAGCTCAACTGCACCTTATTGTTGGCAAGGGCCTTTCACTGGCTCTGTTTCAGTGCTGAGAGCACACCACCTTCCAGCTTGGTGCAATGGTCCCAGCCTCACACAGCTCAGAGTCCTCAAGCTTAGAATCATAGAATCATGTAATGGTTAGGGCTGGAAAAGACCTTAAGACAATCCATCTTGAACCCCCTTGCCATGGACAGGGACACCTCACCCTAGATCATGAAGATAGGCTAAGAAAGTTATGGCTGCTCAGCCTAGAGAAATGAAGCTGCGTGGAGACCTCAGAGCATCTTCCAGTATCTGCACGGCCCTACAGGGGTGCTGAAGAGGGACTCTTCATCAGGGACTGTACTGACAGGACAACGGGTGGGTTCAAACTGAAACAGGGGAAGTTCAGGTTAGGTATAAGGAAGAAGTTGTTTACTGTGAGGGTGGTGAGGTACTGGAACAGGTTGCCCAAAGAAGTGGTGAATGCTTCATCCCTGGCAGTGTTCAAGGCCAGGTTGGACACAGCCTTGGGTGACATGGTCTAAGTCACTCACACTAAGGTGACCCTGCCCATGGAAGAGGAGTTGAAACTAGATGATCTCAAGGTCCTTTCCAACTCAAACCATTCTATGATTTTATGACACCATGTGTAGTGCTGGAATGAAAACGCAGTACCTCTGCTAAAGGGTTATCTACCTTCTCCCTCTCTGCCAAAGGAACACACACTGGTTATATTTATGTCCTAGACAGTGTCACCTTTATCGTGCAAGCTTCATCTTGTCCTTATTATGAGCTTATATTCTGAGCACTACCCTGCTTGCACAGGAGCCACAGACATAAATACTACATGAAACGTACATATTCTGCCATTGAGCTTAGACTTTCCAGGTAGTTTTGATGCTTTGCTATCTACTCATCTTTTCTCATTCCTCCCCTCTGTGCTTTCTTCTATTTACAGTAAGTCCTTGTAAACCCTGAAATCCATTAATGCACCATTACTTTTGTTCTCTTTCTGCTCTTCAGTTTCTTCCAATGACCTTTCTTCTTTACCTCACTCCATTCACCTGCATCTCTGCCTGTGCTTGCTCCATACCTCTCTGCCATGCCCTTCTCTTCTTTCAAGCTCTTCCATCAGTCTTTTGCCTTTTCATTTTGCTGATCTACCCTGAATTGTCATGTCTTTGCAATTTTTAAGCAAAAGGAAGACTGCCCATGGATGGAAGTGAAAGGTACCTCCCTGGATATTTTTAGATCTTCCAAAACAAGCCCCAAGGCTCAGTCAAAGCTTATTTGCCTAGAAATAGCTACACAAAAAGGCCTGTGCCAGTTACAGACACAGTTTTTCACACACACACCAGGAGGTACATGTCTGTTCTATTTAATCTCCAAACGGTGGCACTGAAATACCATTTAGATTCTCTTCCTTGTCCTTCCTTGAGTTGGTGCTAGGCAAAGCTGAAGGATAAACACAGACCAGCTGGGTTACAGCGCTTCTGCTTTGGCCAGTACAAGGCTTCTCTATGTACATCTATTCTCTGATATACCCAACAACATGTAGTTTACCTTATTTGCACTGTAGGTAAGCTCTTGAGACTTCCCATCTTAGATACAGCTTCGTAACACTGCTTCTCCAGAAGTGAGGCAATGCCACAATGCTGGTCAGGGGGTGACGTACGGCCAAATCACGTTATTTAGGGGCAAAGTTAATCAAGTATGATTTAACATTTTCTCCTCAACCTTCACCTGCAATCAGCTGGATAATCAAGGGGCTAAACATGGCCCACAAAAGAAAACAAGATGGCAAAATGTGGAATATCTTTCAAAAAACAGGAAGACCATAGGATTATAAAGAACAGAGCTCAGCTTTGCTTCCCAGGAACCAACTGGGACAAATAACCAGACTATTTCCAAGCACCTGCAAGATAACAAGGTCATGAGTAACAGGCAACATACACTTGTCAAGGAAAATCATGTCAAGCCAATATAATTTTCTTCAGTGGAAGGGTAACAGGTCTTGTGGACAGCAGAGAAACAGTTCAGTCACGCATCTTGACCTTATCAAGCTTTCTGACACCCTTTCTCCTGACATTCCTACAGGAATTATGGTCTAGATGAATGCAATATATACTACATTCTAACATAACCTGTTGGAAAACAGTACTCAGAAAGTAGTTATCAACACCTCACTGTCAAAATGCAAGGATACACCAGCGGGGTTTCTGAAGAGATCTGTTCGCAGTCTGGTGGTATTCAATATTCTCATTAATGACCAGGATAAAACGTGCTTATTGAATTTGCAGGTGACAGCAAGCTGAGCAGGAGCGCACACGGAAGAGAGGTACGGAATTAAACATTATCTCATCGTATTTACAACACGGGCTGATAAAAAGCAGAATAAAATACTTCATGGATACGCTGCACTTCGGTAGGAGTAACAGCCTACATTGAGGAGGATGTTCCAGGATGAACAACCAGGCAGTTAGCAGCCTGGCAGAAAAAGGAAGTTACAGTAGAAAAGGCAACAGTCTACCAAAAGCTCAACATGAATCACCATTCCCTTGCTGCTAAGAAAAAAAGCAAATACCACTTAAGTCTACAAAGCTGCAGCCTGCAAAGCACAAAACCTAATCTGCTTTAGCTAACAGTGGTGAGGGTCAGTCAGAGCACTCTGTTCACTTCGGGAAATGAGCCCCAAGTGTAGCCCTGCTGGAGAGAGACCTGAGAAGGCAATGACAATAACCCAAAGTTGAGAAAGCATCGTTTCTGAGGGAGCTTGGAAGCATCAGGGCTATTTACTTTAGAGAAGACAAAAAAAAAGAGAAGATGTTAAAACAGTTTTCAAAATCTTTATAGGTTTCAGGAAAAAAAGGAAAGGAAAATAAAAATGAGAACAATTTGTTCTGTAAACCACGGCGAACACAAGGGAAGTGGGGGTTAAATTGCAGAAAGAGAGATTGAGGTTAGAAGTCACCTCTGAGATCTAGTGGTAAGAACATGCAAGCAGCAGCAAAGATTGCTTCAGGTTGCAAAGACCCCACCATTCAAAGTTGCTTCAGAGTTTGCTAGATAAACATGTCAGAAAACACCCTAGTATAGCTGACCTGGTCTTTTGGCAGTGGGATCAACAAAATCAGTGGGATCAACAAGATCAGTGGGATCAACAAGTAATCACCAGGTTACTTCTTGCTATCTCATCATGAAAAGTTCCTCTCTCACCTGAAATACTAACCCACCTAAAACCTTTTCCTCACAGGCATTGCTTGCAGACACATGAGTTAGGAAACATAAACTCAAGTGCTGGTCCATCTGCTGCCATGCCATGCAGCGCTGCCAGTGCTTTGCATGGTGACAGTAACCACCCCACAGCATGTCTTTCTAACTGTGCAGTGGCACAGCTTAAAACTTTTCTTTCCACCTGATT
Source organism: Psittacus erithacus (assembly GCA_009867235.2). Lineage (NCBI taxonomy): Eukaryota > Metazoa > Chordata > Aves > Psittaciformes > Psittacidae > Psittacus > Psittacus erithacus. Next base: position 142,193 of record WYDI02167614.1, on the reverse strand, counting down.
AAACAGATCGGCTTATGACAGAGCCCATAAGGGATTGATTTGCCTTTAGCATAACTGGGGATGACCCCACTGATGTAAGAAGCTAAGGCAACAAGCCCCAAAATAGGGGTCTTGACTCCAAGAGAAAAGTTCGAAATCTTGGAGGAAAGATCACTGCCTCTGAAATTGGGGCATCAAGAAGAGATTTGGAAACTGCTGAGCTAAGGGCTTCTCCTCCAAGAGTCTGACAACTTTCCTTCTAAATTGAAAGCTGTTTTGTGACACAAACCCTTCATCGAGTAGTGGCCTTTGTAACTCTATATTCCTCTACAGTATAAGGAGCAGCAGGACGAACACAAGCTCCTGTAGCAGCGATCTGGGTTATCAGCCATGTCTATGATTAGAGCTGCTCAGAAAATGGAATTTTGTCCACAGGGAAGCCATGCCATCCAACACTTCCCAAGCAAAAGCATTCTGACTGCACATTCCCATTCTCCTCCTTGCCTATGAGTTATTACAACAGCCTCTACTGACTGGGGACCAATTCCAGGGGCCAGTCCAGCCGTCAATCCCTAGGTACTCCCTCAGTGCATGTCCCAGTCCTAGCTGTATGGGATCTAGGCAGTCTGGACATTGAAGGTAAATCACAGGATGAGAGCAGAACAACAGAGCATTTTTCACAACCTTTCTAATGAAGACATTCTGGTCTCCAAATGTAATTAGCTGAAAAGACATTTATGCCTTTTCTAGCAGTTCTGTGGTGGGAATATGAATGACTCTGCATGACCACATAAAAGGTATAAATACCATGGGGGAAAAAAGAATGGCTTGGGTCAGTCCAAACACATTTAATTAAGGAAGAAATGACACCAAGAAAAGCCAACAAAGGCTCAAGGTGAAGGACTACTTAGCCCAGAGTGTGACATCCCATATATAATTGTCACCAAGAAAATGCAAGATGCCTCATCTCACATGCTTTTGCATCGACATGCATAACTGCACTACCACATCCCTGCAGACATGCCTGCTTGTATGCATGCATGCCTCCTAGTGAGAAAGGCTGCTGATCGGCAAAGCTACTTTCCTCTCTGTGATTTTCTCCTGTGGAATCTCCATATGGTGTCCTTACCCAAATGGAGACTCAGTGCTCCTCTGGACCCTCACATGGTTAAGCACTTAGCCATTGTGACAATGAGAAACATCCTTTACAGTTCAATTTGATCTTTCTCAAGGATTACTAGAAGCACCTACTCTTGCTGTAGTGAAATGTTAGGCTGCAATAAATGATTTCACCATAAGAGGTTTTAACTGTCATAGGCATCAAAATGGCTTTGCAATGGTTATGAGTAGATTTAACTCAGAAGTTTGACAGTCCCACGTGCTCAACAGCATACTGAATGATTCAGTAATGATAGTATATATCTCCCCAGGGGACCCCAGTGTGAAGATGCACCGACACTTAAGAGCTTGCAGCCCCATCCCCAGAAACAATGAAGCACCTTGCTTCCTCAGCTGCGTTTGGGCAGGGAACCAGCTTTTCTTTCAGATCACACTGCTAGCATCAGTGAGCAAAAGCACCAGGGATGATTATGCCTCACTTCTGGAGGTATGTGACAAGTCTGCCACAGTTCATTCACCTGATGTTGCTTTAACTCTCTGCAAAGGGATTTCTAAGCCACTTGCTAAACTGGAAGTAGAGAAAAGCAGCAAGGTGTGGCAAGTAACATTATCAGAGGAAGAGATATACAGCCAACAGCCTAGACTAGGGCAAAAACTAACTAGCTTATGCCTGTGTGGCAAAAAGCAATACATCCTACAGCACATCACCACTGAGGCCATGCTGGGGCACTGGAATGGGTCCAGAAAGGAAACAAAGGGGTTTCCAGCACACACACACCTCTTTGCATGATTTCTGAAGCATGGAAAAGGAAACCCTCCCTGCTCTGTGCAAGGTAAAAAGCTTATGCTGAAACAGGGTTACTCCAAGCTTGCTGTGTGGAGCAGGTGCAAACATTTGGCTGCCTTTCTTGGTGAGTGCAGCATTCACAGCTGGAAACAGATGGTTTCAAAAGAGCCGAGATCCCATTCAGACAACAAACCTAGCATCTAGGTTTCCAAAACCAGAGCTCCTCACTCTGGAGTGAGTGTGCTTGAAAAACTGGACCAGTAGTGACGGTCACTAGAAGTCTTACAACACTACACATGCTCAGACCCTGGAGAGGGGTAACAGCAGGTGTTGAACTTGCTGTTGAACCTTCATGAATGACTCAAAATTCATCTTGTTTTCTCTGGGACACAAGGCACTCAGGCAGCTCACCACACCTATTCAAGCCCCATGACGTACAGATAAGACTGTACAGCAAGAAGTTTTTTAGAGGAGGCTTCGGAATCGAATACTTAACACTACAAAATTCTCTTTCCAAATAGATTTCAAAGAAACTTAGCAGCAGAACATAAGACCTATGACCAATCCCTCTGCCCTTCCCAAAAGCCTGCCTGAAATTGCTAACGTGGGGAAATCTCAAGTGCTCCAGCTCGAAAGATGAATCATGTATGCACTGTACAGAAGCTATGCAATGCAGTTCTACTTCTGAGATTGTGACAAATGCTGATTCATGAGTAATTCTTCTGATACAGCTTACAAAAACCATAACAACCACATGTAACATACACCAGCCATCAAGGAAAAGGATGCTTGAAAAAGTGCCCATGCAATTAACTTCCCTCTCGAGAATACGCCCAGTGAAAGGAATCAGACAATAAATAGAGGTAATGCAGTTTAGAAGACACCATGAATGTTAATAACTTAAAAATCATTCCACAAGCTTCTAAAAGTGATACATCTGGCTTTAATAAAAATGCTGAAGGAGGAAAAAAGTATGTGTGAGCCCAGAAAAGTCAGAGTTATGAAATGGAGGAGGTCCCAAAATCCATTTGGATCATAGAATGGTTCGGGATGGAAAGGACCTGAAGAACATCCAGTTCCAACCCCCTGCTACGGGCAGGGACAACTCACGCCAGACCATGTCGCACAAGGCTCTGTCCAACCTGGCCTTGATCACTGCCAGGGATGGAGCATTCACAACTTCTTTGAGTAGCCTGTTCCAGCGCTTCACCACCCTCACAGTAAAGAGCTTCTTCCTTATATCTAACCTGAACTTCCCCTGTTTCAGTTTAAATCTTTTACCCTTTGCCCTATCACTACAGTCCCGGATGAAAAGTCCCTCTCCAGCATCCTTGTAGGCACCTTCAGATATTGAAAGGCTGCTCTGAGGGGAATGCAAACAGTTCCACTTCTGCCCTGGAAGGCTACCTCTACAAGGTGAGGTTTGGTTTGAGAATGAAGTGCCAAAAACTTTCCACCAGTGATAGTTAAAACTATACAAAGCTGTGATGATGGCTGCCTTCTTTTAGAAACTACATTTCCAATTTTATAATAGGGAATGCAAAACTTTAGCTCGACTAGAATGCATCTTTTCCCTAGGAAACCATTTTAGTTTCAAAGCAGTCTCTGTTCCAGCTGACAAATGATTTAAACCATGAGCATCCTAAAGCAGTGAACGTAAAATAAATCAGCAGTACAGTTGAACACACTGGATGCCTGCAACCCATGACAAGAGTGTAATCCCAGACATGCTTCTTAACAGTCAGCTTGATGTCTGATTCTGCCTTCAGAATGACTGTAACTGCAACAGGCACTATCAGAGCTCTCCTGTCAATAAGGAGATTTCTCTTGGACAACTCACAAGCGCAGAAAAAAAAAAAAGACCTTGCTTTTCCTGCCTTCCTAATTATTCCCAGTATTACCAACATCTCATACTTCATGTTGCCAAAAATCCCAGGATCTTTGGGAAAAAGTTGGTGAGAGGGTCCCTGCTAACTTCAAAGAGACTTTCATAAAGCCATTTGTAAATGTGGCTCCAAAAACTCATGAGGACTACACAAATTCCGCAAAGGATATACGGAGGAGAGAAACACTCAACACTAATGCATGTAAAACAAACCCCAAATGTCCCAAGTTTTGGAATGCTAAAATATTTTGGAACATTAAAACAACTCCAAAATGTTTTAACATTTTTATGCACTCTGATGCTTTAACTGGAACACTGTAATACAGGATCTAGTATGACTGTTGCACGCCCCAGTAGGGGACTGCCAGTCTCCCTTTCCAAAGCAGAAAACCTTAATGATTATAAGCCTCTAGCCCTGTGCTGTCAGAAGGTATCAGAAACTTCAATCTCTCCTTGTCTCACAACTAAGTCTTCCTTTTTTCAGGAAAAGTACTCATTTGGAGGAAAAGCGCATTAATTTGTTGGGCAGATCTGACCCCGCTCTGCATATGTATGACTGCTTGAAGCAGATCAGGAGTTTGCAATTGGTATTTTAGATCCTGTCTGCAAGGGAGAAAATGGACACCTGAGATGGCTTCCAACCTTTCATTTCTGCTATTCTGATATTGGATTGATTCTCAGGCAAATGAATTACTGGGTGCAATGCAGGTTAGGCACTCCAGCGGACATAATGACTGGGGGGTTTATTATTGTTTTTATATATGTGTGTGTATATATATATATGAAAAAACACTATAATATATATAAATCACTGGGTTCTAGTGCTGACATCACAATACCCCACTAGCTGTTTGGCTGCCTGCCTGGTGACAGCACTGACGTCACAACACTTGCCCTGTCACCTGGCTCCCTGGGGCCCTTTTTGGCCCCAGTGCCCCAACCCAGCCCCTCAGTCCTTCTATATCTGTATCTATATAAAGATGTATGTATGCATGTGGCTTTGCAACTAGCTCATGGGTGTAACACCCAGATGCGTTTGCACAATAGGGGAGAGAAAGAAAGAGGACAAGAAAGGCTTGCGCCTAAGCTCATAAATCAGTTCCATGTAAGATTTAGCTCCTCTGGTTGTTCTTGACAGAGTTCTAACTGCCCACAGTCCCACAAGGCACTGGGTACCTGCCGTCTAGGAAGGCACAAGCATATTTGGGGCAATTACTCCTACCCTGTGAAAGAACAAGTCCAGCAGTTGTGATTTGCAATGAAGGGGTTAGGAAGCATTGAAGAGATAAGAAAGCAAAAATGAAGAGCCTGCAGTACAAGTCCTCTCTCTGGTACATATACACACCTATAACATACTTCCACAACGGCTCAGAAGACACCCATCTCTGAAAAGCTCCTCAAGGACAAGTACTACAACAAGGCTGAGCAGGTCTGCTAAACACATGGGCAAAGACTAGATCCTGTCCCAAACTATTTTTAAGGCATAATCCCTGACATATTCGTCCACCAAAGACAAAAATGTTTCCACAGGAGCAAAGGAGGGCTTGGGAAGCTACGCACAGAGCTGCTAAAACAGCAGCAGCTGCTGCTCAGCGTGGGCAATTTCCCTTTATTTTCCCACTGGGAAACCTTCTCTAAAGGCAACATTCATGACAGGTTTGAAGGTTTGCTGTGAGCTTCTATTCCTCATCCCACTCCAGCATTAAACCATGGCACATACCTGCTGCATCCTGCAGACACCAGGGGGGCAGGTCACAGCTGCTGGCGGGTCCTTGCCTTGAAAGGTGCCAGGGAGGGCAGCCCAAGGGGACACTGCCAGGGACAGCAGGTACCAGCAGGGCTTCCCTGGGCTCTGCCTCCTGCAGTCATTGCACTGTGGGCACTGCAGCAGCCAGGGCCCACGGTGGCTTCTGCTGGCCACAGCTGCCCACCTGCCTTTATCAGTGGGTCTCAGTGGTGACATCACAATGTCCCACCTTGCTGGTTGGCTGCTGGCTGGGTGACAGTGCTGATGTCACAACACTTGCCCTGTCACCCACGCCCCAGGGCCCCCCCTCTGGCCCTGGTGCCCCAGCCCAGATTTTCAGGCTCCACCATTAGACCTTATAGAATCCCAGCCAAAGAGCAACAACCACGGCAGGGAGACACAGGACTAGTGCTGGTGAGGGCAGGGAAGAGTGTAACCTGAGGGGAACTATAGGAGGAATTTCCTTCCATCAGCAGGAAGAGAATTAACTACAGGTAGAAAGGGACAGGGAGGGCTGTCAGGTTGGAAGTCTGTCCCAGAAGCTCGCAGGCATGGGTAAAGCATGAGGAGCCTGAAGAAGGCCCTGGGTGGAGAGGAATGGCTTAGCCAAAGCTGATCATGAAGCAGAGCAAGTGGAATAGCCATCAGCATTCCTGGAGTAGCATGATTTCAACACTGCACTCTGTGTTGAAATCATGAATCTGTCAAGGCTGCTAGGGAGGCTCCTGGTCCTTTCTTTTCCCCTTCCCTTAGAGAGAGAAGCATCGCTTCTCATACAGCAATCAAAGCCTCTCCTCTCTTTCCTGAGAAGGAAAAACGCAGAGGTAGGAAGATGCACACAAGGGAAGGCACACTCCAGCTTTGTCTAGGCTCCCTAGCATTTTAACTCACATTAATTGCTCCCCAATTAGCTGGAGTTAGCTAACACATTTGTATACACCATTTGAGACACTCCACAAACATTTGTTCTAAGACACATATGTAAAATAGTTAAGTGGATGCTAAGGCAATTAGGCATAATCTTATTACTTTGCCTTTCTGGCATCTCCTTTTCCCCCTTGCTGGAGCACAGGCCAGAGCTCTGTACTTGCAGGACTTCTTTTCAAAAGGCACTACAAAGGTAAACCTTAAGGCTATTGCATGCAAACCCCTGATAAGGTGTTATTAGTTCCCAGCCAACTTTCAAAGACAGAGTACAGTGGGGTTTTATAGCAGCAGACATTCAATGCACACAGAATCCACTAAGTAGGGGTAAAAGCCTTTCGAGTTTCTCAATTTTGATTTATATTCTCTTTAAAAAATCATTAGGCAGTAGATTTTCTGGTGTTCTTTATACAGACAGACCCCTCACCCCCTTTGTTACGGCTATATATCAAAATGTAAGTTTTCAACGTGACATTCAGACTCTTTTACTTTGGCACGTGCGGAAACACGTTTGTTCCCCTCTGATTTTCTTTCAAAGATGCCTTATCAGTCTTTATATATGATCATAATGTGCAGCATATATCAATGAGATTCTTCAGAGCTGGAAAAGAATTGCAATCTCTGAGTGCTTGCACAATCTCATGAGCTTTAGGGATTTAGGGGGTTCCAAATCTAGCATCATTTCTCTTTCTCTCCACCCCAGTTAACAGAAATCTGTAGCTTGTATCCAAAGCAGACTAGAAATTGGCATTGGGATGCAAAACATCCCTTTTTGCAAGGTTCTTGGGACACAAGTCAATACATTTTTCTTCTTATCACAGGTCAAAGCAGACCACATAGCCTTTAAATGAGCCACCCTCTGTTTGAGTTTGCAAGCCAGGGGCAAGCAGATTGCAAAGGGCTCAACATTGATGGCCCAAGCTGTGCCTCCTTTAAGGCTGAGAGCAATCACCATCTCCTTTTGCAAGCATGCCATTTGGCTGCTTTGGATGACCAAACCTCATCCTAGGAAAGTATTTCCCTAACAAGCCAGCTCTCATCTAAATTCAGAATGACACCAATTTTGGAGCTAACCCTTCCAGCACAAACAAATTTCAGAATTATTCACAGAAATTTTATAACATTTTCCTCTGGGTGGGAAAGAGAGAAAGAATTTTAATATTCCTATCATCCCAATGCCCCAAACTGTGTCATTTCAAGCTGTTTGAGCATTAAGATGCATTTTCCTTTTGTCTTAGAAAAGCCAGAGGAAAGTTAAACGCCTTTGTTATTTGCCACAGGCTGTGCTATGTAGATCGTATCTCCCATGATTTAACTCTGCTTTGTCAGAAGGAAGCCACCATCATGTACCATTTTACTCTTTTCTCCATGTTGAGCTATTTAAAGAAGAGGGCAAAAATTACACTTACCCCACACCCCACCCTAATCTAATAAAGGAAAAGAAAACCAAATTTTGTTTTGGAACTAATTAGAAATTCAAGAATTTAAGCCTAGTAAAAATGAGCATTTTTTTGCTCTGGTCAAAACTTTACTCAAAATCCTCCACATTCATTTTATTGATAACAGGCAGGGGTGAGGGAAAAGCTGAGAAATTGCTTTTTGCACTAAAAATCCCAACCCTACTTTAGCTATCTCTGGGTCCTTGGCAAAGCAGTTCACTTGCTTCTCAAGCAGATGATCCTGAGCCCAGATATGCTGCTCTGCACACACCAGTTTTAGCAGGCAGAAATCACTCAACTCATTTACAAATACATGGTGCTGAGAGATGATGGCAGAGCACCTCAAAGAGACCAGGCTTCTGCTTGCCATATGGTATGTAAGCCACGGATGGTGGCAGCCAGCACTGACCTGCCCTGCTGCTGCTGAGGGTACTGGGCAGTGATGGGGACTCTGCTACACATGTGCATTCAAGTCAATGAAAGTCTTAGGCAGAGTTTGCTCTCAAAAAGAGGGAAAAGAAAATATAAAGGGGAAAAAAAAAAAGTGTGTTTTTAACCTCATGGCAACTGTCAGAAGTTCTCTCAAGTGGAAAAACACTGCACTGATAGCGTACTTTGGCTTTACCACAAGATAAACTTTGTGATGTCAGCCCCAGGCTCAGCTAACTCAGATTGACCTGACCTAGTTTACTTTAAAGAAAATCCCAAAACAACCAACCAAACACAAACCTTACATAAAACAACCCGATTTTTTTCTGTGGGTTTTGCCTCTATTAAACCACTTTACTCAAAATTAGAAAGAGAAAAAAGATTACTTCAAATGCACCAAATCATTCCACAAAGATAACAAAACACTCCTTTCCCACATTAAATTTAAGTCTGTAACTACTTAGTCAACCACCGTGCCCATCCTATCCCCCTGAATTCTTGTATTGTTACAGCAATACATTGCCTTGATCAAACCCCAAACACCAGGATCTACCCTGCTTGCTTCTGTTCCAGAGACACATGACAGCATGCTGGGCAGGATGCAGATGTCAAATGCTGACCTCGCATACATGGAAGACCACATGTTGTACTCAGTGTGGATGAATATTTGAAGGAAGGAGACATTTAATATAGCTTATAAAATGCAAGAGCCAGATGGTGTGAAAGGAGGGCAGAAACTGCGGTCTGCATATACCCCAAGACTCGCTGGCCTTGGTCCAGGTTCTGATTCCAGTGTGGGCAACTAAATGCTGCTTTTAGGAAGGAGCAGCAGCTCTTCCATTTACATACATTAATCCATGGAAGTACAGGAGGCATTATCATTTGCCAGACTTGTTTGCATAATGAGGAACTCTCAAGAGAAACTTCTTGGAGAAGTGTTGCCATGAACGTGTGGTGTTCCCACAGCATTTCTATTCAGATCCATCCCCTTCTTCCTCACACGTATATCCACTCAACGAAAACGTGAAGTCCTTGCAAGAACTCCTTGGAGCAGCTCCTGTGCCATGTTCTCAGAGGATTTTCAGGCCCTCCAACACCCCTCACATCCAGCCCTGCTCATTCAGCCCTTGATTTACTGACTCCTTAAGCAGGCACTGGGGTGGGGAAGAACTCCTGCCTGACTAATTAATTGCTGGAAGATAGCTATTGCCTTCCCAACCATTTCTCACCAGAAGGGTGCAGAAGAGGACTGGGGAACACAAGGGTGAGAAAAACTAGAATTAAGAATTAAACAAGATACAAAGGCTCTGATTTTGTAAGTGAGATGACCTGCACCCTCCGGCAGAAACATAGGGAAGAGAAGTGAAAGACAGAAAACATAAAGGTTTCCAAAAACAAGCAGTCAAGGGTTCTAAACCACTTCTGGTGGCCTCTGGAAATTAAACAGTGGCAGCAGAATTTGCTACCAGGAATTTTCAACAGGAGCTCCTGACATCACCCTGACTGATGAACCTCAGCTCATCCTTTCCACAGGGATGCAGTGGCTCACAGCCCTCTGAATCTCAACAGAGGGTGAATCTGTGTTGTCAGGCAGCCTAAATAATGGCCTCTAATGGGTTCAGCAGTGTCAAAAGAGCCTGAAAAATGGCCCAGGAAGCTACCCACTTTCCCTCCTCTTCCCCTGCTGCCACCCCTTCCACTGACTCAGACATATTATCAGGACTGGAAGTGCAGCCTCTCCCTCGGGGGATGGCAGCCCCAGGAATGGGAACCCCCACCAGCCAGTCTCAACAGCTTCCCCATTTGTTTTCATTTTGTCACCAGACATTTCTATTTAAGCTGCTTGGAAGGATATCTCAGTAACAGCCCTACTGGGCTCAAGGAGACAGAGGCTGACAACAAATACGCCTCCCTCTTTTCTCCTGAACATCACCCTGCTGTCAAAACATCCAGTCACGCTGCAAAGGAGATGGGGAGAGGCAGGCATATCCAGGGACTCTCTTCCCACCTTCCTCCACCCCCTGTACTACCTCAGCCACTGATGGAAACAGAGCTGTTTGTGAATGGTGCTACCCTGCAAACTGGCTCAGTACAGCAGCTGCAGTGCTAGACCAAGTCAGCAGGGTTTGAAGGCATGGTCTACTCCCTTCACATGGTTTAGACTGCAGAGCAAAGACGTTTACACTAATGCACAGGTTCCTATAGAAAACACCTTTAAACTCATTGCTGCAGATCCTTTGGGGGTCTGCACAGTTTTTGTGTAGGGTCCGTCCTTCTGCACACTCAAGAGAAGCCACGGAAGTTGTGCATCCATCCTCCAAAAAGCAAATGCTAACAGACTGTAGGCAACTGAGGTACCTCTACTCCACACACTGCCTGAACTGATTAGCTCAGACAGCATCCCTGCACCATGCTGCAAGACACGCAGTATATGCATACCTAAGCTGCCCTCACTGGTGGCCACCACAAGACAGTCTTGAACTAGCCTTCAGATACCAAAAACCAAAGGCCAGAGATGCAAATAAAAATAGCCCTTCTGTACTGTTACAATGCCAAGGTCAAAAGTAGTTATTTCCAAGGATGTTATGTGACTACAGGTAGGAAGTTTCCCCTGTGGAATTAGGAATGGGAACTCAAGATCCCTACATGAGATCCAGATTTTACTCTCAGCTCTGCTGCTGAAGGCTGTGTGAATCTGAGCACTTATCTACTTGGCTTCGATTTCCCTTGCATACAATTCTGAACGATGGGCGTCTTTGCAAACCTTTCTGCTGCCCCTGAGCAGTATGCAGTGCACCAGCAGCACACAAGTGTTTGTTATTGCCATTGATATCACACTGATGGGCCTGTGTGCAGTTTGCACAGCTGAGTACATTCAGGCTGGATGGGGTGTGTGGTCCCCTGCATCAGTGTCTGTGCTTACTAGGCAATGCCTGTCTGCACTCCCCCAGTGCAGCCTGCACACAGCTGTATGCAGCTGTCACATCATCTCTGGAGGAGACTGCATCTTCTGTCACATTCCCCTGCACACTCAGCAATACAGATGCACACGCTGGGTGTGGATGACCGCAAGCGGGATGCATATTTAGGTCTGTCTCTGTATGTATCTCTCTGCGTGCACACACATGAGAATTGGGTCGGGAGAATCTCTTTGCCTTTTCACATTACTCATCACAAAATCCTTATACCCAAAGTTACCTTTGTAGGTTGTTTTGTAAGCCCCCGACTGAAACACCTGCTTCCCTTCCTGCTTTGCTGAGTGGGGAGAGTATCCACAAAAAGAAATGGAAGAAGCCATTAGCTTAGCCTCCAAGGGGGAACCCTTCAACAGCTCAGAAAAGCCTGTGCCAAGAGGAGGACATTGGAAAGCGAGAGCAAGCCAAAGAGAGAGACAGATGGGGCCAGCTCCACTCCAATCTCGGCTGCCTTTGCTGCACTGTGCACATAATATTCACACAAGGTCTAATTTATAAACCCAGCTCATGTTTATAAACTCTGCTGTCCTAATGGAAATGAAAACATTAATACAACCCGAGGATTCTTCACTTTCCAGGTTTTAATTAAAATCATAGGCGTTAAGAAGCAAGAGTGTCTTCGTGGAATACAAGTCTAATGAAGTATTTCCTCACACAGCACAAATCTCTGTGCACACTGGGTGCCTGAAACACTGACCCCCCTGGAACTAGAAGTTTGCATCTTGGAAATGAGAAAAACAAATTATCCTGCAATTTATTTCGAATAAATGTGGGTGCCAAGATGGAGCTGCAAAAATAATATTAGAGTAGGAAAAAGAAACCCCAACAACCTAACACAGCTAAAAAACATGATCTCTTAATTGACTATCTGGAAGCAAGAGTGACTATGTTGCATGCCAGTGAGAGCAGCTGCATGGGAGACAGGAAAGGGCTTGGATGGGGGGGAAGGATGTGCAAGCACAGCACAGGGGGAGGTGATGGTGAAGAAATAGCAAAGTGAGAAAAAGCAGAGGCTGGAGCAAGGGGTGAGGCAGATGAAAATGTAAGCACACAAAAATCACCAGACCAGATCACATGGAGCTGTTCCCTCTGTCCCCCATGGAAGCAAATGAAAGCAGGAAGAGAACCAGCATAGAGTGACTGATGTGTATACACAAATGAAGGGACTGATTTTTGCAGGCGTAAAGCTGGCTAGAGGTCAACGCTGATGGCAGAGCACCAGTTACTGCAAAATGAAGCCCAGCAGAAGTGATTTTCCTTCACCATCATCTTCTTGGTGAAAAATGGGTCTAGTCTGCTCACTTCCAGGACTGCTGTCTACCCCACTGCATAATGGTGCCTACCTTGTCATAGGAGGCACACAGAAAGAAGAGAGGGAGGAGGCCCTGAAAGACAAAGCCAGCCTGAAAGTAACAAAAGCATCATAGAGATGGGAAGGCTGTAAATGGAGAAAGGGTAACTTTGTCTTGAGGCCCAGCTCAAGGAAGAGTGCTGGCATCCCTCAAGCAACCTAACAACAATCTTTTGTGGATTTGGTTTCATTTTAAGTGTCTCCATCTAAACCTGGGGGAGCTAGAGATGGACTTCAGTCAGAGAAGTGGAGAGTCGAAGGCTTCATTCAGGACTCTGGAAGTTTCCACACTTTGGTTTGATCTTATTTTCAAAAGGAGCGCAGGTTACATCATACTGCAAACAGAAGGCTGCTTGTCCCTTACTCTTTTCAGTTTAGGCCAAATCTACTTGCTTAACAGTTTCCTATGATGCTCCCATATGCTTGCTTAATTCTGTATCGTGGCGAGATTAAAAAAAACAAAAGGTGCTCTTTTTTTTCTTTGCCTATTGTTCCTTTTCTTCAGTACTTGTCATCTTGGGAGACAATGCAAATGCAAAATCACATTGACCAGAAGAATATGACTCACAACTGAGGGAGCTGAAGCAATCGTGTCCTTGGCCTTACATTCTGGGATCGCTGTGAGAGGCAGAGGCAATGGAAAAGAGATGAATCATTTCCTCATCAAACGTTGTTCAAGATCTGAATATGCTTCTTTCAACCCCTGATCTAGCCAATAAAGCACATCTACCCAGCAAAGACACGTCTTGCCTTGGAAAATCATCAGATGCCCAGATAGGACTTGAAGAAAATGGAAGGACTCCTGTCAGCCTCAGATGAAACTGGAAGCGCCTCTTCCTTCAGGAGGGAAGCAGCCTGCTGGTAAAATCCACCAACTGCGTAATGTTAGGTATATATACATACTCAATGCCCACCCACCAACACCAACAGTATGGGGTGCAACGCCTTCAGCTAGAAGAGCCTCCTTAGCTCATCTGAACCTGTTCAAGGTGCAAGAGAAGACAGGCTAAGGAACTCGGAGAGTGAGAGAAACAAAGGAAGCGCCATATTTAAAAGGAAAACGTGCTTTCTGATCCTTGTAGGAGGCTACACATAGTGCTAATGAGGCCAAAAAAAGGAACTGAAAGCATCGCTAAGCTTTGCAATTTGCTTTCTAGTTACTGGCCTGGTGTAGGCAACTTACAGTTTTATCGGGCTACTCCTTTGGTCAAGGTCTGCTTGGTTTGTATTATTTTCATCCTGGCAATAAAGGGGAGGCTTTAGCATCATTTAAAAATGCAACACTGCAAAACGAAATGGAGATGACCTTGCAAATCTGGGCGTTATAAATCAGCCAATGGAAAGGAACGCTGTGCAGTGCTAAGAGAAACAGGGCAAATATGTGCACTTACATATACTTGACTAATGGCTTGTATTTTATAGCACCTTCCCTTAGAAGATCTCAAAGAGCCTTAAAGTTAATAGAAAAGAGAAAGAGCTAAAAGAAAAAATACTTTGGATGGCTGATCCTGCATTCACAAGCCCCAATCCTAGCTGACTGCACCAGTTGACACCATCTGGAGACCAGGACTGTGATTTCCCTGTGCCCAAATCAGAGGTAAAACACAAGCAAACCAAAATTCTTTGTTCATGACATCGCTCCCTTGAAGTGATATAAGGATCTAGTACTGGCTTTGCACAGACTCAGATAAGCCCCTGTAAGAGGCTTCACTGCCTCAGTACAAATCTCATGTCCTACTTCAGAGTTTTCTCTGGGATGGTGCCATCAACATCAACATGATGGACAGGCACCAAGAAAGGTCTTCCAAATTTGGTCTGTTGCCTTAGCAAATAAGTTCTTACTATGCATCTAGCTAGCAGATAAATATTCTACCCCAGTCACTGCTGTCATACTTGAGCACCCACTGACACTGTCCTTACTCCCCTTGGGTTAGTGACAGATAAGCAGAAATGCTGTCAGAGCAAGGTCAAGTTTAGAATCATAAAAGCTCACAGAAAATTCACAGTTCTTGAAGGCTGGTCCTGCAAGAGGTGCCAGCAAGTGACTCAGTCAAGATCACAGCTACAAGAAAGCAGCAGTACTGGGGACTGCCTTTCATCCCTTGAGAATTTAACAGAGACCCAAAATAAACTGTTAATACTGATGCCATGGTAGTTTACCTCAAGCCAGTGACTGATTTGACAGGGTTTATACCTAAGAGTAGGGATCTCCCTACTAATCTGATATATCAAGACTGATATGTTTTATTGTTTTTTTAATAGCCTTGGACCCTCTCTTCTATAGATATCTAAGAGAAGACAAACATATGCGTCTTTGTTTTTTTCAAATGGTAAGTTACAAAAAACCCACAAAAGGAACAGAACTAAGACATTTGATTTTGACAGTATCTATCCTGGCATCTCATGCCACTACTTGTGACAGCTAATGGAGAGTGATCACAATGCCAAAGGAGCACGAGCAGACAGAAAGGGCTGTTAAGGAATCAGAATAAGTTGCAAATGCACCTAGACAAGCCATTAGGAATCTCACCTCTCTCCTACCAGCAGTCAGTAGCCGTGTTCCTCCTACTCCACTCAAAGAGAGTCAGGCCTGACCTTGCCTGTATCTGAGATACTTAAGCTTCCAGAGAAATCTTGGCTTGCTTATTTCTCAGCCAAGCTGCAGTTTGATTTTGCCATTCTCAGATTCCCCCAAAACGCTGGCTAAACTGAAGACAAACCAAAACCTGACTGTGGCATTTCCACAAGTAGCTCTCTTTGTGGGCGTGCATATGTAAAAGGGGTAAAAAGGACAGTCCCAAATGGGAAGGCTGGTACTAAAAGAATATGTTTTTTGATTTTTCTATTTCACAGTTGGTTGATTTCAAGCATTCTATGGACCACTTCCTACCCTAGTGCCCATCTGTCTATTTTAATAAATGTTCCTGGTAGCACCTATTTGGCAAGCATTCGAACACCCTGCAGCACAACCAAATTTCACCCTAAATCAGGGGGCTGGAACAGTGAGCTCTATGGAAATGATGCAATCATCCTTCTCCCACAACACAGGCACTGGCAGCAGCAGACAGACAGATGGGTAAAGCTGGCAGACAAAAAAACATGATGGGCTTGGCCCCATCTCTCCTCCTCCCTTCCTCTTACAGTCTGGGTGAGCAAAGGACAGGTTGCTGTAATACTTGGGTGCCCTATGCAGCCAGAGGTCTTCTGGGTGGCAGTTGGAAAGATGCAAAGGTTCATCAGTTACCTTGGAGATGCTATGAGATAACTGATGCATTGAAGGCATCAGGTGACAATGAAGCTCTTCTCTTTACGACCATTTGTTATCTCTCTCTGTGTCTCTCTCTGGATCTAATCAGTAGTGATGGATGCTAACCCTTGCTCCATCCTCTGGGCATACAACTGTGCTTCCTCACATTTGTCAAAGGATCCCCATCCATTCCCCAGCAAACCCTCCATCCCACGTGCAGGTGCTGGCAGAGGGAGGGGACCAGCTTCTTGCTTGCTCTCAAGACAAGTGGACAGACCTGGTCCAAGCCCTCTCAAGGTTGTCTCAATGACTTCATCTCTACTACAAAGCCATGGGAATTCCTCCCTGTACCTTTCCTCTCTCCAGTGTCCTTTCCATCAAACACATGTCCAAACTGCAGAAGGTACCAGTAACTTACATCAGGGACGAGTGAAGAGCTCTGAAGAGCCCAAGAGCGCTGAAGCAGGCTATTTATCAGGGACTCCAGGTTCTTTGTGAGCAAGGAAAAGCTCCTTTTCAGTGTAAGCCTTTGACATCCCTCCCCCTCAAGTGGCAGGTGGTGCAAGAGCGTGGATAGCGACTCATAACACTGGCAAATCTCAATACCAGGTAAATACTTGTGTCATGCTAGAAGAGCTGCCTCCATTCATGACCAGCTTTCCTCCCCTTTCCCCTTCATCCACTATCCCAAGAAGTAGCATTCTCATGTGGTTGCTCTTAAAATGGTGGAAGAAGAGGTCCATGTAAATGTTGATCTTACTGCCTCAAGGACATGAGCATGTGGTTAAGTCCCGGCATTTCACCCTGCACCAACACTAAAATTTAGCAAGAAATGTGTACAATGAAGGCTTATGTCTTAGGCCTTTTTCTTATTAATCCTATTACACTTGTCTTTATGAGCTCTCCAAGTTCCTTTTACTCCCTCCGGGGCTTGGCTGCAAATGAGATTTTGCATCTCAGTGTAAAATAACCTGAACATTTTTCTATACAATTAAATAAAAACCCTCCATCCTGGCAGTATATGCCCAGAATCCACTTTCTGGAGTCTACATCTTTCCAAGTGCTTCATTGTCTTTTCATCTTACCTTAGCTTCAGGAACATGCTTTCATTCTGTCCTGATCAATATCACGAATAAAACTAAGGAGCAAACTTTAAACAGCTCAGATGAACAACAGAAGTGAGACTAAGCTGCAGGAGTCTTACAACATGTGGTAAATCTCCTCTTATTATGTATGCCTGAATTTTTCTGATGTGTAAAGTGCTCACAGTGATAGTTCTAGTCTGCAATGCAGATGGGATGGTTCAGCTCGTGGATGGTCAAGAGTATGGTGAGATTCTGTTACAGTTAATAGCATTCATAAGTTTATTACTGTAGTTACACACCATTTAGGTATTTAGATTTCTGAACTTTATTCAATCTTTCTAGTTTTTCAAACCTGGACTGAGATTTGTGCAGTTTCCAGAAATTCCTAGTACGTTCTGTTTCTTATCAGGCAAACAATTTTTGTTACAATTTCCTTCTTTCTGACAAAAAGGCCTTAAGGGCTAAATCCTGGTTCCAGATTTGTGTATATGTTCAAAAAAGAAGCCATGCCTAATGCAAGAAAGCTTCCCATAATGACAAGAAAAAACAAACCAGAAAGCACACTAGGATTCTTAATGCCATATAGAGTTAGCAAGGCAGAGTGAAATGGCCAGAGATGAAAAAGAATAAGTGAGGAAAGTTAATAGCATCCCTTCCCAGAGCTCTGACTGCTTTGAATTTCATCTTTCAGAGAAAGTATTGTGTGGAAAGTAATTCCTACCATATTAAGGGAAGGGAATTTTTACTGTACCATGTTTGAACAGGTTTGGTGCTCTAACATTATCATTTACCTTTGATCTGTAAAATCTGGATATGTGTTAGCAATTCACCAGTACTACTCATAATATGAAGCCTTTAATACCTGATATGGCAGGATGACTTGGGCTGCAAGAAGAAAACAGAATCAAGCACAACTTGCAGTGCCGTACAGAAATATTGACCTCAGCCAGCTAAGCTCCAGTTCAACTCAGCCTCAGAACCTCCCCCAGCAGATTTCCACCTGCACAAGCATGTTCCTGTTCAGCCTTTTGCAGCACACCACTGCTTACCATAAAATTTGACATTTAGATATGAAAAAATCAGGAAGGAAAGGGGATGATTTAAATATAAAATGTAATTTACACTAATTATGTTGTTATATAGGATGCTCTGCAAAAAAACATTAGCAAGTGAGATCATGTCAGCGAAGCACAAGATGAACTGTACAGAAGACTTACAAGTTCCTAAGTCAGAAAGCTGTGGCTTCCTGCTGCTTCTCATTTCTTGGCCAATCAATGCTTCATAAAGACTTCTAGGATATAGCCAAAGTACTCTGCAGTCCTAATGTCTGCAGTAGCTAAATAGGAAACCAGTGGTAATCTATTGAAATGCATCCTGGTGCAGAAAAGCTGTTGAGAACTCCTCTCACAATGCAAGGGAACAGGCAAAGTGAAAAAGTCCTGAGACATCTGTAGCAAAATAGCCAAACCAAAGATTACCAAAGCCCAGCATCATCCACAAACACTGACTACCCTTTCATTTCACCTCCAGAAAATTGCTGAAAATGAAATGACCACCAGCTCACTGTGTTGGACATGCACTATTGTGTAGCTTGATGTCTCCCTAATCAGGATCAAGGACTCTTTATCAGTTCTCACTTTTCCCCTGTACTCAGCCCATACTGAACTGGAAAGGTGCCTGCCTGTCTTCTAGCTATCAA
>WYDI02167614.1:56150-123427 GCA_009867235.2 Psittacus erithacus | reverse complement strand
TTTATCAGTTCTCACTTTTCCCCTGTACTCAGCCCATACTGAACTGGAAAGGTGCCTGCCTGTCTTCTAGCTATCAAAGGCCATCATTAGCAATTAAAAAGAGAGCTCAGTAAATTCACAGATATTTGGGTCTGGTCGGAAAAGCAGTTCTTCAAATAACATGGTAAGACTTAATACGATTTTAACAAATCTCTCAAGTGCCTTCAGCCCAAATCATCTCAATTTCCATGTCAATACCTTTCAGTTGACTTCCCTGCAGCCTGGAGGGGTGAGGGGAGAGGGGAGAACTTGCCTTTGTCACTATCCCCAGCTGATCCAGCTCAAGTGTTTCAGGGGTTTGTACACAGACCACCTAACCATTTAAACTTGCATGTAATCCATACCATGCCTCCCACCTGCACACACATTCCTGCTCTATAGCAGGCTTCACCTTATGCAAAGCGGGGCAAGATTAAAGCAGTCCTAAAGACAACCATTTCAGTAATCCTGCAGTGAATGTAAAGATACTTAATTTAAGCTTGAATAATTTGAAGGCATATCAGAAACATGGGATACAGCAAATGGGTCCTGCCTCTTAATTTCAACCCTGTTTTCTCCAATGTCTGTGATCCAATTCACGTGGTGAGTTGATGGCCTCAAGAGTTTATGCCATGCAGGAAACGATCAGCTAACAAACAGAGCTGGCACTTACATTTTACATTTCACAGTGTACAACATCTCAAAAATGTGCTTTTTTTTCTTTCCTGCTTTGTTTTGTGCTAAAAAACTATTCACCATCAATCTACCTAAACCAAATCAGTGACCACAGGGGCCGAGCAGCTAAAGACTGTGATTATTAGTCAAAGCTTTGATTTGGGTGAAAAAAACCCAACCCCAAACCGAAAGAACCTAAAACCTGACAAAAGCAATTCAACAAATTTTTTGACAAATACATTTGAAAATTGTTAGGCTACCTCAGTTAACCGGATGAATAATGCAAAATGAT
Organism: Psittacus erithacus; assembly: GCA_009867235.2. Lineage (NCBI taxonomy): Eukaryota > Metazoa > Chordata > Aves > Psittaciformes > Psittacidae > Psittacus > Psittacus erithacus. Next base: position 122,442 of record WYDI02167614.1, on the reverse strand, counting down.
ACAAGGTGAATAATTTATTACAAAATATGGGGGGAAAAACACTATATAAATTATGGAACTAATATTATTTGACAAGTGCTTGCCCTTCCCTGAAGTGCAGCTTTCTCTCTGATGGAACAGAGCAGCTGTTTAAAAGCAACAATAGTTTAAGGCAGCAAATGAAGAAACATAGCAAGTGCTGAGAGAGTATGAGATTAGGTAGAATGTAATTATCCAGATTGGAAGCTGGTTAAAATCAGGAAATAAGGCAAAGTTTCCCTTATAAAACGTATCATACAATAACAACCACAAGTGGCTCAGATACTTTCTCTTGTTTGTTTTTCTGCTTGTTTTTTGGTTCTTTTTTAAATCCAAAATGTTTATTTTTTATCAAGAAATAGACTCAGCTATTTCAGGTGGAAGTAGCCTACAATGATCAGCTCATCCAGCTTCCTGCTCATTCAGGGCTGACCACATTAAAGCATGTTATTAAGGGCATCGTCCAAATGCCTTGTCATAAAATCACAGAATACCAGGTTGGAAGGGACCTCAAGGATCATCTGGTCCAACCTTTCCATGCAAGCATGACTTAGACTAGATGTCCCAGCATGCGGTCCAGCCGAATGTTTAAAGTGTCCAATGTTGGGGAATCAACACATCAAGCACTGACAAGCTTTGGGCATCAACCACCTCTCTAGGAAGCCTGTTCCAGCATCTGTCCACCCCCTCAGGAAAGAAATGCTTTCTAATGCCCAGTCTAAACCCCTGGTGCAGCTTTGAACCATTCCCACATCACATGCTCTTCCTCACCAACCACTGAAACATTGGATTTCCTTCCTTAGCCTGACACCCAGGAGGACACCCTTACTCAACACCATGGAATGGCACCCTGTACAGCTATTAGTGTGCCTGCAGCAGCCATTAAGTTAAAGACTACCATTCCCTTCCAAAAGGGCAAATCATAACTGTGGTGCCTTGGAAAGATTTGCTTCTAGTGCCTAAGAGCGGGAGCTGAGCTCACCCTAAGCACTGCAAGAATTATATGGGGAATTTATGCTTCTGGGTCCCAGCTCCCGGTCACCAGCAGGAAAATGCAGGCTTGTGCAGAAAACAAAATTTACAGATCTCTGTCACCTTATGGGAACGTTGTGATACTCCCAATTTACACACACACTTTGGATGTGTAAATATTTCAGAGCTGCAGTTTAAGGGCACCAGTGATTTGCACAGTGCTATGTATCACTGCTACCCAGGGAACACAGCCCTACTGAAAAGCAGAACCCAAGTCAGAAGTGGATTTAACATTAGCATCTCAGAACAACACTGGAAGTTTGATTGTTTATCTACATCATGTCAACTGGTTTAAATTCTCTATTTACAAGCACTGAGATAGCCTCCACTCATTAATAAATTAAGACACTTGTAAACCACTGGATCTGTAAGTTGGCTTTCTAATTTACTAGCATCTGAGTATCAGGTTGCCCACCCTTCCCAGGCGAAAGCTGCTGGGAGGAACAGAGCTAAATGCTCCACACAGCCCTGTAGATTGTGGTTGTCCATATACCACCAGCACTCATGCTCCTCATACTACACCTCTCTGCAGACTAAAGAAGTTTCTTCTGCCCTGAGGGTTATTAGCCTCAGATCTTTTGCCACACTGAATTCAATCATTTAAATGAGTTTAAAGACAAAGGTTAGTTTTTCCAAGAGGAAGCTGGAAACCTACAGCAGTACAGACTTGGGGCTAAGAACCATGCAGTGAGCAAGTTGACATCTCAGCCACTCACAAGGGCCCCTTCTGCCATAAGCTCTCCAAGCTCACAACTCCCTTCTTTCCCCTGAGCACGAATAATGAAATATTAGAGGCTCTGATCTCTGCCTCATTAAATAGAGAATATTCTCCCTCTGTCCTGACCTGTGCTAGGTGCCAGTTTAAGGAGCAATTCGTCATGAGATCATTAATAAAAACACTCGCTCAGGGGGCAAGGATGTTCATCGAAAATTAAATTCTTCACCTTTTCGGGAAGGACTTCAGAAAGGATATTTTACCTTTCCTAACGGGAGGGATCTCTTATATATTTCTGCACTGCAATGATGATGGAATCAGAGCCAAGAGGCCAGCACCATGCTGAGACTTTGCCTCCCCAAATCTTTCAGTGATGCCCAGCACTGTGCGAGCAGAAGCCCTAGAGATCAGGAGGAGCAGCAATGGTCAGGGAGCAAACCAAGGTCAGGAAAAAAATGAAATTAATACAGTTCAAATAGGCCAAAGTCACAGGTCCCAGACAGCTGCCTCGCAAGGAATAGTATGAGAACACTGTAGAAAACAATGCCTGGACATAGAGGGATGCTATAAAAATACCAGTGAGTCTTTGTCATCCTTTCAAGACAGATTCAATTGTCAGACACAGCAAACTCGCAAGTCACATGAGCGACAAATGAAGGTGACTGGCTTTGCTTGCAGTGTTGTTCATAAACATTCAGGGAGAAGGTTTGTCCTTTAGTATATGGATTTACTGTGCTTGGTTTCTAAGCTATGTTTCTTGGTCTTCTTCCCACCCCTCTTTCCACTCTTCTTCTACAAAGGTTTTTAATGACAAGAGACACCCATAGCCTAATCATGAAAGCAATCTGTAAGGATGGATACAGATGGAGAAAGAAGGGAAACCTCCAAGACATTAGTTTTCTCCTGATAGTATACAATCTACACAGACTGCTGCAGAAATGGGATAAATAATAGAATCACAGAATTTTCTCATCCCATGTCTCTGTCAAATCCTATTAAACTCACTACAGGTAAAAGGTGCATTATCGACATTGCTAAAACTGCACTAAACATCGGGGTTACCAAAAGCAAATGAAAGAAGATGAGTGTGAGAAAGGATAAAGACAAATCACAAATCATCATCTTTCCAGTGAAGCATCAAGAGTACATGAACTGGAGGAGAGTTGCTATTCCTGGGCACATACAAAAGCTGTATCAGTTTAGAACTGGAGCTTGATATTAACCCTCTTGTTACTGTTTTTTCTATTAATACTGGTTCTGCTGCTTCTTTTGAAGCTAATGTGCTTTTATACCAAAGAAGATACAGACAACTGGATTAGTATGGGATTTAGGGAACAGGCCGTGCACCGGGTGATGTGACAGTGAACAACTAAATTTAATATGGCATCTTGATCTATTACGTATTTTATTCCAAGAAAAGTCTATACGGGCACATGAAACCTTGGGCTGGATCTAACACCACAGTGGACTGGGATACTGAAGTGTCAGGTCTAGGCCATATGATGATTGCATTTTAACAGCCATTTTTGCTGCCATTAAGTACATTTTACATGGCTTAAGCTTATAAACGCACAGAATCCTCATTAAAAATCACCCTGACCCTAAACTTTAAATAAAGATCCATAATATTTAGCATCTTTCTGGCATTTTTACTTATGAAGTTTAAAGATCTTTAGTCAATCGATACCATTACATTCATTTCCACAGCCACACCAAGCAGGGAGGCTGAAACATACAAGGCTGCCTAATGAATAGAGAAGAGAGCTAGGGACTGCACCTAGAGCTTCCAGCTTTCTCAAGCACTGCTGCAACCTTTGCTCAGCTTACCACCAGTACAGATTTTATCCGCTTTTATCACATGGGCATGATATTTACACTCATAACAAAAGCTCTGACAGTCTCAGAGGAGTTTCATAGTAGTATAGGTCCAATCAAAGACACCGTATGTTAAGTTTTGCTCTTCCTCAAGAAATTACTGGATGAAAACACTTAACTTTCTGCAAGTACTGTGAAACATCTCTCTCTTCTCTCCTGGATCTTGCACAGGTTTCATTTCACGCCTACAGAAGCATATGGCAGAGTACGCAGCATGCTAAACATTAGTCAGTTGATACCCCTGATTACACAGAGGCTTATCCCCAGCTTGGAACCACAGGACAAAATATTCCTGATTACACCAAGGCTTACCCCCAGCTCAGCACTACAGGACAAACTTGCATACTAGAGATGAAGCAGCTTCTGCTGTCCCATTCTCAGAGTAACTGTAGAGACTAAGAAACATAAAGCCTTTCATGGTTAATTTAAAAGAAGAAAGATTAATGTGAGGAGGGCATGCTTAATTTGATCCTAAGTTGTCCTTTGCATATCACTGACCTGATCTCCTACCATCTTCCAAAGTTTCATCGGCTCTGAGAGCGACACAGCATGCAGCTTTTCCAAGAAGCAAGGAGAAGCCTTTACAGAAACACGTTCTGTAATCATTCACAATTCATTTAACATACGGAGCAACATTCTGGGTGTCATGTCTCCCAGCTGGTGGCCAGACGCTTGCACTGGATGCCACCAACTGCCCACAGTCCTTCAGCCTGGCAGACCAGGCTTCTGTTTGTGCGTGGTCTGTGTGTTTCCATGGCTGAGGCTCAGAGCACCATGCCCAAGTCCTGCAAGCAGACGCCAAGCCAGCTGAACCACAGAGGGAATTTTTCTCTGGCCAAGCCAGGCAGGGGGATGCCAAAGTTTGGAAAAGAACACCAGCCAAAGGAGCCAAAAGGATCTTTTATTGAGAATAGTCATCTTTTCCTAATGGCCTTATTTTTTAGTGAGGTGGAAGGAAGATTAGTTGGCTTTTACATTCAAAGCCCAGGCTAAGGGTTCAAGGGGATGTGCAGCATCTTTTCTGCAGCCCCTCTAAACTCTGCATACCTACACTTCTATGCTCCTATACCTACCCCACACACCACCACCTCTGGGACCTTCACATGGCACTGGAGGCTGGAGTCCCTGCTTCACAGAGAGCCATGAGCTTACCTCCCAGAGGAACAAAGACTTGGTACAGCGCTAAACCCAGACTAACATGCCCAGGTCTTAGTTGAAAAACAACCTTTGTTTAATGCTAGCTTGGAGATTTCCCCACTTGTTTGTCTGAACGTTTCTCAGAGCCACTCTTTCTTCTGTAACAAGAGGGTCCCAATCTGCTCTCAGATATTAAAAGCCAGGGAAGAGCTAGGTGGTTACCACTTTGTCTAGGAAAAATTGCCTGTGGATACTGATGAAAAGGGCAGAGAGGTTACTAACACGTGTTCAGCCTGGAGACATCCAAAGGTAGATGTGCCTCCATCAGTGGCAAGCAGTAAGGCCCATGCAGCCTGGGGGATGGTGCACTTAATTGCTTTGCCCATTTGCAATGGTATGGTTAATTTGTAGCTACTTTCTGCCCGAAGTATTACTCTGCTATCACTCCAGTAACATTATAGCTAAAGACACAATTGCATTTCTAGACAGGCTTGTCACTTAGAAAACACTAATGCCTCACTTTTGCAAGGCGCTTATTAAGGGCTACTCTGACTTTATAATATACCAAATGTCTGCATGGCTACAGACTGATAACATGGAAACAGCAGCACATTGATTAAGTGCTGCTGGCAATATGACTTTTGGAATGCTCCAGGCCACCAGTGGCCACAATGCAGGAATAATTAATAGTAATACTTAACCTTGTCCTCTAGCGAACAGGAGAAAAACATCTCTCTCACCCTAGCCCATCCTCCTCTTCTCCATGAATCCTAAGAGGAAGCAAACCTGTGATGTGGCAGTTACAACTTTAAGGCCAAGGGTCTGAGCACAGTGGAGCAGGCAAATGGCTGTCATACAACATGCGGAGAGTTGCTCGGGTACTAACACACAATGAAGAAAGATACATCAGCCTTCACTGGCTGTGAGAAACATGTGTGCTGTGAGCCTTTAAGGAAACAGTGAAAAGCGAGTGATGTCTTATTTCTACTGTGTAACACAGCTCTGAAATCAAGGCATCTTTGTTTCCAAATAGTCTTTGTTTCCCTGTTTTGACAGTTCAAGCAATCACAGATCCTGAGTCTAGCCTTGCAAAACCATGTAAATGAGTTTTCTAGCTTTGCTGGTTTTGAATCATCGGATGACATTTAGACTGTATTTTCAGGTGTTTCATCACAATGTTAGAGTAAAAAATCCTCTTCAAGCCCTCCTCACTTCCACTCCACCCTCTCTACCCCCTAAAAAGAGAGGAAAATACCTACACATACCTATGAGGTGGCTGAGCCTGAAATTCAATATGGAAGGACTAAGAACTGCTGTAAAAATGGTGAGAGTCAACACTACAAAACTTCCAAAATCCCTGTCCTAATGTTGAGGCAGTAGCAATGCTTTATTTGAAATGGATAACGCTTTATTGTGCTATATCTGAATTGTCTCACACTGCTCTTCTCTCCTTATTAAAGACATTCATGGGGAAAACCCCTGGATGCTCTTTGTATATGAAGGAACAAAGTGTCCTCTCCCATGGAGGCAGAACGCAGTGTTTCTGAAGCTAAAAGGCCCAAAGTGCTATCTAATGCTAAAATAACAGGGAGTTTTGCCTCTACTTATCTTTCATAATCCTGAGCTATTTATCCTTCAGATGAAATGAAAGATAGATCCCATCACCTCCACTACACGCAAATATCATAGCCTGCAAAGCTACATATTAGCAACTTGGGAGATTCCCTCCCACAGGAGGGGATCAAGCCAAGTGAACAGTGACTAAGAATTCTGGCTTTTTTCCCTAAAAAACCCTATCTAAGGCCTGAAATATATGATGCCCACTAATGAGGGATGTGGCTGTGGGAGCCACAATAATTAGAGGCAAATGAATCTCATGCTTCAGGAAACAGAGTGCTTTCTATGGGCTCAGAAAGGGAGTCCCCCATCTGCAGCATTAACCTGGGACATAGCCTACGACCTGCCTTCTTGCAGCGGCTCTCACCCCACCTCTTGCCCATCAGGCAGCTCATTCTAAAACCCTTGGCAGGAGGCTGTGCCAATAAATATATTTTCTATTGGCAGGATATTGCTTTCCTCTGAAATATCACATATTCGGCCATTAGGGAAGGCAGAGTCTGATCTTGTATGTCAAATCCTATACTTCCATGAAAGATGAAGGACCGGTTCTGCTCTACTGTTCTCCCAACCAACCAGCCAAGGATGCTACCACAAGTAAAACAGAGGGTGCAGGGCTTGCTTTGCTCTGGCAATAGCTGTGCCCAAAAGAAATGCATAGGAATAGATTAGAGAACAGGAAAGGGAAGGAGATATATGTGTCTACTTGTCCACTGAAACTGAATATTAATTTCAGGCCTCTCATCAGTCCTGACACAAAATTGTAGCATCAGTTAAGTCATAATGAGTTAGTGGTGCATTTGATGTTTACAGACTAGATGAGGAGCAAAAGTGCAGGACTTCACAGAAGCCCTGCTAAGTGTAGATGCCGGGTTTGAACCCAAGGCTTCAGTTCAAGAAATTAAGTTCAACAAGAAATTGAAATGCTTGAGGAATTCGTAAGAGGATACAAAGCTTTTCTTCTGTAGAGCAAGCTAGCTTTCACCAGCTCCCACCAAAGGTGACCAGAAACTTAACAGTCAAAGCCTTATTTTAGGCAGATGTTAAGTGGCCCACGGGTAGTCCAATTTCAGCACAGATAGCAACCCCAGACCTCTGCTATTGTAATCCTTAACTGACTTCCTCACTCTGAATTAGGACTTCTGCTAAAAGACAGGAAAAAAAGCACCAGAATGGAGGAGAGAGCAAAAGGAGGAAGGACTCATGCAGCCAGGTAAGCACACTTGGCTCTGGATTTTGACCACTTTGAGTCCCGATTATCTCTCAAGATGAGTCAAATCCAAGCCAGCTGTAACATATCAGCAGAAAAGCAGAACAGCTCAAAATGTACCAGATCTCTCGGATTAACCCATCACAAATATACTCCATGTGTCATAACACTGGCCTCAGGACAGATGCAGGGTGTCCAAGGCAGTCTTGCTTCCAAAGGGCTTGCAATACAAAGCAGGGGCCCCTGAACCCCCTTCTCTGGTGGGTTCAGCTGCCCAGGAAGCCAAGGCTCCTACTGCTGGGAACAGCACTGCCATCAGCACCAGGGATGCCAGTGGCAAGCAGCAAGCTGTAGGGATGCTGGGTTCTGTAGCACAGGGCCCTTGTGAATTCATAGGCAGGGAGACAGGCACAAGCGGAAGAGGATTAGAATAGGCAGCACTGGTAAATGCTCTGTGTGCTCCGATACTCCAAGAATCTTCTTTCTCTCCCACTCCCTCCTCCTTCCTCCTCAAATCTCAGCCTCCTCCCTCCTGCCTGGTTTCATCACAACTCCAGATTGCTTGAACAAGCTGCCTGATAAGCCCACAGATGCCAACAGGAAGCAATGATGTTACAATAAGTGTCACAGGGAAAATGTCAACTGTATCATTATAATGAAGGTCATGTCTCCCTCACAGAGAGCTCAGAGCTCTGCACAATTCACATATTGTTATTAGGTAGATGTTGACATGTGTAACTTCTACCTTACAAGAGCCACTGCACAGGGACGAGTGAGGAAACACTGGCTCACAACTACCCCGAGCTTCAGCTTCTGCCATAGAAAGTGCAAAGAAAACAATTAACAAGCATTACACAGGTGAGAATTCACAAATACTCCACAGCTGCAGCTCTTCACAACAGAAAGGATACACACAGGATAGCAGGGCAAATGCACTGCACATAAGCAGCCTCCAACAGCATCAAAGCAAGGCACAAAGTGCTACTAAGAGTAAGTCAGGCACGAAAGCAACCAGCCTCCATCCCAAAGTTGATGCTAGTAAATGGCACTTGGATACTCCATGTAAAACAGCTCGCTGCCTCCCTAATGTAGAGAATCTCCTCCTTTTAAACCTAGCAATAAAAATGATAAAAAGAGGACTATAAAAAATAAAAGCCTTGAATTAATACTCTAATGAAGTTTTATTATTTTTCTAAAAAAGATTTTGTTCCATGATGAGGAAATATACACTCTCCTTGGCTCTAGCTCTGTGCAATGAAGTGGTTGTAGGGGGTGTCTGTGCACGCATGTGTGCAGGAGATGAAGCAAGGAGCTGAATACAAAAAGCAGAGGCCTTTTACTTCTCCAGAAAGACCCAACGTTCTTTCCTGTCTTCTCTCTATCTTCACACCTGTGAATATTTTACTCAACAAGTAGACATGTTGGCAAGGTTTTTCATACACACACACATGCGGGCGTGCACACGTATCATGCTAGAGCTGGTGGAAGAACATTAAGGTCTGAAAGACCTGAGTAATGCATTGCATGACAAAGTGCTTTCAGTGATCCACAAAACTGCCCATCACTCATTTGTTGAGGGTAGTGATTAGGGCATTGCTCACAGATCTCTCAGGACATTAAAATAATATTCATGTAAAGGCAAGAGAGGAGGAAAGGAGCATGGTACGGGAGTGATCACCTGAAGAACTGGAGGTGTACAGCTCTTGAGGGGCAAGAGCTAAGGTAGGGTTGGTGTAACAGCACTTACGGGTGACTAAGCACCATTTTACTCTTCCTCCAGTCCAGAAAGCCGAGGGAGAGATAAAGCAGTGGGATCAGCAGGCTGCAGCTCAATGATAATTGCACTTCTCTGTGATGCTGGTTGGTAACTTATCTGCTCCCTCCCATTCCCACAGTGCCATGGTATATCCCCTCCCATCAATTTGCTCCCATATGCACTCGTGTGAAGCAAAATTGGCTGTTTGGACTCGGCTTGGTATTTTTTATGGCACACTGTGTCCACTCAGTTGCTTGGGAAAAGGCTGCCTTGAGACTGAAAGCACAGGGGAACAAGCACCTCCCTGACACATTCATTTCTATTAAGAGCAGAAGGAAGGCACCATTTTATTCTTCCATCCATAGGACCATATTCTTATGCCTCTAAGAACTGAAACTGTCAACACAGGCAATTGCAAGCAATAGGTGAACATGGTAAAAGTGCTCTGAGAGGAAGCTAGGATTATTTGGCTTCAATCCACCACTCCCAGGCAGATAAGCTGCAGGAAGACAGGAGCAGAAAAAAGGGACTTTTCACCCTTAGTTCTGTTTTTCTGTCCTAGGAGAAAAAACAGTACTTGGAAAACAAAAAAACAGCTGAAACTCAGACAACCCTTGAAACAGGCTGCATCTGAAGACCAGCACAAGGACAGACGCTACAAGTTCTCTGCAAAGAGTAGTAAGAAACAGATCTCGCATCCTAACCCAAAAGGAGCCATACTTCAGAGGTAACTCAGAGCAAAGCTGGTTGAAGAAATCACTACAAACAGTAAGTTTGGTTTGAAAGATGAAGCGGTCACCATCTTTGCATCACCTTGTTGTATCTCCGTAGTTCAAATACAGAACAAAACCATTATCCCCTGTGACTTGAGATGTCCCAGGCTGAAGGCAGTGAAGCACACTCAAGAGATAAAGGAAGAGCTGAAGCTTTCCCTCATTGTGGAGTGGAAGGTGAGAAAGAGAAAGAGGTGGTTTGAAGGTTTGCCAGCAACCACACTCAGCACAGTAGATTCCTGAATCTAAGTCAAGGAAGGATTTCAATGGGGAAATATAACAAGACTTCCCTGCTAGGAAGTCATCAGGGTGCTGGGGTCACTACCATCAGAAGCAGTCCCTTTAGGTCCTACTGTTGCAAGTAGGTTAATTTTAGTGGCTCACAGGTTTTTCCCTTGGCTCCTGATGTGCAAAGAAACCTGAAATGGACTGCTTCCTGTATTGCCACTTATTTATTCACTTGTTTTAATTTGAAAGAGGATTTAGTGATTCATGGAAGTCAGGGATCAATATCCTCAGCTTGAGCCAAGAACAGCTCTAAGCAAGACCAGTCACATAGCTCTGTGACTGACAACAACCTGCTGCCCTCTTCAGCCAGCGTCTCCTTGTCCACTGCAGCCCCCTCAGCTCTTCCAGCACATCTCTGCCAGTTCCTCTCCCTGCTGGCCTCAGTCTTCTGTGCGTTGAGACCATAAAACACAAGCCAGAAGGTGAAGCTATGGGTTTGAGATGATAAAATTAAGATGAGATCCTCCAAATTCATTTTTATTTGCAATCATAAACCAAGCCTCACTTTACAAGACAGAGAAATTAAAACGGAAAATGAGAAAGAGTTCAAGTGCATCAGTTACAGGTTGTTAATAGAAACCAAAGTATTTTGTCCTATTTATATTTTATGAAGCTCTATTACTGTGTTTTGTACAACAGAACATCACAATAAATGATTTACCAGCTCAATAAAGAATCCAGAAAAATTATCTCAGTTCATCCTTTAGGAGGCCAAAAATCCTGATCTTTGTTACAGCCCCCATATATGCTGATGCACTTTAAAACTGACAGAAACCTCAAATCAAAGCAAAGATAAACCCCCCCAAAAAGGAAAAAAAAACCCAGAAAAAACCCAAACCATACCCTTCTCAGTCCTGACTTTTGCTTTTTAAACACTTTTCTACTGGATTCTTTTTCAACTGTTCTAGGCTAACGTCCTGCCCGAAATGAAGCAATTTCTCTGAAAGTGACAGAGAACATTCGAAAAGTCCATAAAAGAAATTACAACTTTCTAATGAAATTTTTTTTTTTAACATAGCATATATTGAATTTTCATATTTCTGACAGAAGGAGTAATTGTTAAAAGTAATTAGAAGTATTATTACTTCAAACTCTTTTGCAGCCTTAGAGGTTTCCTTTGGAAAACCTCAGCTAATCCTACTCCCTTCAAAACACACCTGAGCTAGGATTTGCAGGACTGGTTTTAGGTCTAATGCACTGTAAGGAGGCGGTAGGGAGAGGACAGGCAGTTTTCTAAGCATGAAAAAGCTGGTTCTGCTAACGTTCTCTCTAGTTTGGATTTATGCATTACAGTAGGCAAGTACAACAGCTCTATTGGCATGGCCACACTGGACTACGGCGGTATATCAGGTGGCATGTGGTGGACCAACATGCACTTTAGACGAGGTAAAAGTGAGTGAGCAAGAGAAAAGGTGTAGGGTGAAACTGCAGTGCCCAGGTGGATGAGGACAGTGAGCACTAGAAAGCGAGACTGCTCCCCCTGCTCAGCAGAAACAGTGATACGGATGAGGCAGGTGCAGTTATGCCTCTAGCAAAGCAAGGGGCATGGAAGAGAATGATGTACCCTTGCAGATGCATCAAGAAGTTTGAATCATGCCCCTGTGCCCTATCATGCTGATCCTCTGCCCCGACTCAGCTTTATCTGGATCAGGAAAGCAGCTATAACAGTGTCCAACAATGGTTTTTATGATAGCTTCTATCTTCTCACTGCCTGGGAATGATTAGCCTCTCAGTTTGTCTTAGACCTGCTTTAATGTACTCTTGAATGAGTCACTGCAAACAACAGGAGCTCCGCTGGTGCAGCAGAATGCTTGAGCAGAAAGGGCCTGCCCTCGGGAGTGAGAGTGAGTCAGCTGTGCTGGAAATGCATGTTAAAGGCTACTTCTCAGCACTCTGCTCTTCTTCCCTGCCAGAGCACCTTCACAGAACTGTTTGAATTGGAAAGGACCTTGAGATCATCCAGTTCCAACCCTCTGCCACGGGTATGGACACCTCGCATTAGACCATGTCAACCAAGGCTCTGTCCAACCTGCCGGGGTGGAGCATTTACCGCTTCTCTGGGCAACCTGTGCCAGTGCCTCACCACCCTCACAGTAAAGAACTTCTTCCTTATATCCAACCTGAACTTCCCCTGTTTTAGTTTAAACCCGTCACCCTTTGTCCAATTGCTTCAGATGGAGGAAAGTCAGTTGTTTTCCAGACCAGTACCTCTGTCCATAAGCAGCTGCAGGACCAAGTCAGATGAGAAACAAGTGAGGGTCCTATTTAAGCTCAGTGAAGAAGCACCAGCATTATCCCGGCCAAAGCAGTGGACTTTAGAGCCCTTCTTTAAGGTGGGCTCACTCCCAACGACAATGGTCTCAGTTCAAGTCCAATTATAGACTGTTTTAGTCACATCAGTGCAGAACTCCGCATGGACCCTTATCCTTTTGTGTCAGATGGGTCTGGGGTTGAAAGAGTTCAAGGATACTGGGACATGAGCATGCTGCAGTGGGAGACATGTGATTTGGGTCTGGCTCTGCAGACGTCTGCTTTTATCCCATGATGATTCAGCCTTTCTCCCAGAAACAAGCTTGCATTCAGCTGAAAGAAGAATAGCTACATGCCCCTGTGCACCAGTTTACTAAAGCAGCGCAGTCAGGGCCAAGGGATCTCGAAATCCCAGGGACCACATGCCTCCTGTCAGCAGGCCTGGAGGCGACCGTCGCTTTAGACAGGGTTGTCAGAAAAGCATTGCATCCTGAGGTCTGGAGGGAGGAGTAGAAGCCTGTGAGACAAATATTGAAGGGAAGCTGAAGAGGCAGGAAGCAAAGGACAAGGGCTGGGATTTGGGGAGAGCACATTTACTACTGGCCAAGCTTGTTACTGTTTTGGTGCAGTTAGCTCTAGTCTGTCACTCTCAATAAAAGTGTTATTGATTAGCATGTGACTTTATTGTAGGGAGCTGGCTGGGAGCCGAGGTGGAAGGACTCCAGAGGGAAAAGAGGACGACTTGGCTGGTAGGGAGGGGAGGGGGGGATGGAGGAGGAGGAAAAAGGAAGCTTGGACACATAAAATCTTGAAAAGAGTAATTAATTCTGATCTTTACAGTGATCTATTCAGATTTTCACAATACTATAAATCAAATGCCTGCACTCTTCCTATTAGCATTTGCACTGGGGAGGGATCATGGGGAAAATTGGTCAGCTGAGAGCACCAGTGCCATTGGGAAGGACTCCAGCTCAGGGAAAGGAAGATGGTTTTAGTTGGTCATTTCAAACCACTCCTGTGCCCAGGCCCATGGAAAACCAGGGAGGCTGGATGCATGGCCCTTCAGAAGATGCATGGTCCCTCATAACACCTCCACTGCAGTCCCCTTGAGGCTGTGCCAAAGGAAAGGGCAGATGGCATGGAAATCTTTCTGAAGGTGTTATTATTTGTTCCAGCTGAACTGGAAAAGGAAATTCCTTACAGAAAAATAGAAGGCAGAAAACAGATACCTTCTACATTGACTTAGAAGTAAGTTTTATTAAAAAAAAAAAAAACACCTCAAATTTTTCCCTGAAATGTTTCATTATAATTGCTTTCTTATGGAAAGATTTTTTTAAAACCTGCTACATTAACCACAGAATCCAATTTTTCATGAACAAATTTCACTTCTCCCTCCACCCCCTTTGAACTACTTCCTCTCACAGAGGAGGCTTTGAAAAGTCATCTGAAGCCCTTTGGAAGAACATTAATGTGCAATAGAAAGAGTAGTGGAAGATTATTCATTGTAATACATGGCAACAGGAAGTCCATCATCATCAAGTAACTTTTGTCCTACCATTTGGAGAAAGAGAGAAAAAAATCTTGATATCTGATGGATTTCTTACTTATGCTTCTGGAAGATACACTCCCAGCAGTAAACGCTCCCAGTTCCCATCTTTAAGCTGACCTTTTAGCAAGCTAGATGATGCGTTCTTGTAGCTTCATGGTATAGAGAGCCTATAGAGCTGTGATGACAGGCACTGGAAGAGCTCTAAGCAGAGGGCTAGGCAGAGGATAGCAGTCAGTGCTGAAGGCTGGAGCCAGGGACACTGACAGGGTTACAGAACCAGACTTGTTCACTGTACACTCAGTATTTAAAAGCATGTTTGGTTTGTTCATCTCCTTTTCAAAGAATAAGAATGCTTCTGATGTTTATGAGACACATCTTAGCAATGCAAACCCAGATACCAACAAAGACCTAATCGGGCACAAATGTGACAAGAAACAACCACCAGTAAAGCACAAAGCACAGCTCTCCACTTCCCCCTTTTCAACACTCAGCTCTTGGATTTAAAGGTCTCTTGTTGCCACATACTCATTTCAGGGCTATCAATGTCCTGACCTTCAGTTTCTCTTTGTTTCCTCAGCTCTTTAATGGAAAATTCTTCTGACACCCCTCTTCTCCAAAGCACACATACTTTTACGCCTTAGCTATCCAGTCACTGCTGCGGGACATTGATACAACAGCAGGCTGGCTCAGTAATGACCAGTTTCTGATGCCAACTATTCTGAAGTGCTGTGACAATGACATTGTTAGCTGTGCTCCATACGACAACTATGAAGATGTAGCCAGGCAGCTTACACCCTGCACTGGGGTAGCCTTGGGGCTATGTTATGTGGCAGCGCTTGGGAGCTTTCAAGCAGAGTTAAGAAAGCATTAACTCTACCACAGCATCAACACAATCCTTGGGAGCCTGTATTATCTCAATCCTCAAGCAACACAATTGCCAAACGCAACTTGGTTGTCATGTTTTCCCATCAGGCCTTTGCCACCTTTGTTCCTCCAGGCCAGCAGCAATATCCTGGAAGGGGCCCCCATTAAACCACCAGCCCAACTGGCTTTGCTCCTTTCCCTGAGTGCATCTGGGGCCACACTCTGCCAAGGAGAGCATCTCCGCATGGCTTTCTTCATCAGCCTAAACATAGGGTGCCATTTGGGATGCCTCGAGGTGCCCAAGACATCTGCACAGAAAAGGCAAATATGACATGGGACTACAAGAAACCTGTGCCCATCTGTACCAGCGGCAAGAAGCCAGACAGGACACCAGAAAGCTACTAAAGCAAGCGACTCATCACTGAACACTGCTTCCAACTGGCAAGCTTAGGGAGTGGTTTAGGGTGGTTCTTAGATGCTGTTAGAAGCAAGGATAAAGGAGTCGCTTCTGCTGATACCTGACAGACCTTGGCTTTCTCAGCAGCAGGCTCAGGGGCGAGCTTCTAGAATATCTATCCAGCAAAAGACAGGTTAAAACCTGGCACTGTGCTCTGAGGATGGAAAACAAAACACAGTTGCAATTCAACAGGGGAAGAAGCCTATGGATTCCTCACCACCATGCTCCGCTTCCTTCTCTTTGCACCACCCAAGCATGGTTATTGGCAAAGGGATGGAGGAGCAGAATTTGTGTAGGAAGTCCCAAATGATGATATGAATAACTCACTTAAATGGGTTTTTTTTCTGCTTCTTATTCTACACTGCTTCCATTTCCAGTACTTGTTTTTTAGATTCATTTCTTAGATTCTATTCCCTGTTTCCCCACCGCTGCCAGCTCTTAGCTTCACTTACTAGTTTTGATTGCATGTTATTTACTTAGCACCCGTTGATTTGTCCCCTCAGGACTTCACCGTTTTAAGCAAAGAGAATGAGTAAGATTATAAGTGGACATAATTTCATAGAAGAAAGGAAAACAATCACTGTAGATTCCTTCCCACTAGAAAAAAAACAAAAGCAAATCCATCTGAGAGATGTTTCAGCAGTTGGTCACAGCTGAGCTGATCACAAAATGGCAACTGCAGAAGGGGTCAGGGTAGGAGTGACAAGAAGTCACAGTGTATGCAAAGCGGCATCTTAACTGGCTTAGGCTGACTCAACTCATATTATCTTTTCAAATGCACAAGCCTTGACAAACACAAACCAGTGCTCCTCTCAGCACACCCATGAAGCATGCTGGGTTGTACTTTGGAAACAAAACACTGTCTCAAGAAAGCAGGAGGCCTATAGACTCGCACAGATGTGACAAGAGGCTGAGCTAACCAGACGTTCTAACATGTTCCCAGCACAATTTGACACAGAAGGTCCTAAGTTTCAAGAGGCAATGACATGTGAGAAGGGTACTTCCATCTTAGTGTTATTCTGCCTTCAATATTGGTCTGACTGCCTCAAGTGTGCCACTTCCTCCTCCATCAGTACGGTAACTTCCCAACCACTGGCAGCCACCATTTGATGTCTTCCTAGGGAAAACATCCTAGAGCCAGCTAAAAGTATGCGAGATAGCCTAATTCCTTCACAGCCCCCATGCAGTTTGCCCAGACCATTATCACAAACAGCAAGCAGGACCCTAGCCATTTCCTCATTTTTATTCTACATGCAAACAACGTATTTCTCAAAGAATCACACAATCGCTTATTTACCAAGTAGCCTACTGTGAACACATTTCAGTCTATGGCATGCATTCACACAGCTTGCTTCTCTTATGGTTTCAAGGCCAGGCTGGATGGGACTTTGAGCAACCTGATTTAGTGAAAAGTGACCCTAACCATGCAGCGGGTTGGCACTTGATGATATTTAAGACCCCTCCAACCCAAACTATTTTGTGATTCTATGGTTGGTTTGGGGTTTTTTTTTACATCTAGACAAATGGAAATGAAAGCCCCATGAACGCTACAGCTTTCTCTGCCTCTCTCTCTCTCTCTGCAAGGGCCTGAGATGTTCACCAAATGGCAGGCTGACTGTGCTGTGGTTGGACTAGTCTAAATCTTGACATCCTTTCAAGCCTATCATTTTTATGATGCCATCATATGTAGCAGGTCATTAGTCACTTAAGTCACATGGTATTTGCACTGCCTCCTTACTGGATGCTCGATGATTAAAACAGAAGAGCAAGCATCAAGTCATTTCATTATATGCTTGTGGGCATTTTTATAACGAGCAAGCAGTTTGGCCAGAGATGTGTATTCACTTTAAGGACTTATTTTCACAGGCAGCCAATCACCTTTCCATACTTATCAACAGTAAAAGAAGGGGTATTTCCACCATTTACAGCAAAATGCAATGCACAAACATCACTGAGTAGCATTGCATATATTCTTTTAGGACCAGCTTCACCAGTTGTGCAAAAACAAGAACTGCAGAAGCACTAAAAATGGAATCAAGTTCAAAACCAAGACATACATGCTTCCAACAGCACACATTAATTCTCAGCACTGGGTCATCATATCGACTCCACTTGAAATCCTCTCTTTTTAATCCAAGGTCTTTTTCCTTTCCTGAGATGCAGAGCTTTACAGGTAGGATATTCAAGAGCACACAGCACTGGCTTATGTTTGACTTCAGCAGGAGTGCACATAGGCAAGTTGCAAACGTTTGTAAAATCCTTCCCAATGTCCATCATTACCATATATCCTCTGTTGCTCGTTGAGTCTCTCAGCAATCTAAATCCTTTCCTACGACCTTACATGTTAGTTTTCTTGAGAACTTTCTTACTCAAACTTGAGTATTATTTAATTCACACCAAAAGAAACTAGAGAAAGAGAGCCATAAAGCAGCAATGCAGGGTACAAGGAAGTACTTGGGTTTCTGAAAGCAAGTGGAAAACATTTCTCAGTTTTCAGTTGACAAGAACTGCTTAAGATACCAATACATGTTCCATTCACCACTGGATCAGAAGATGCACCACATGGGAACAGCAGATCACTGACAACAGGTAAAGGACAAGAAAAATTGCTCTGTTCTGGGAGAGGGAAAGAAGGAGCTGCATGGAATAAAGTGTCCTCTGCCACCTTGCAGATGGAGCATTCAGAGCAGAAGTGGAAAAAAGCCTTCAGTGAGCAGACAGCCATGTATGAGCTGGCTGGTTGACCGTCCAGCAAGGTGAAACGATATTGAAGAGGCATTTCCATTGTGAAGACTTCATGAAAGGTCTGCTGAAGCTGATAGGAAGAACATTTTTCAAAGATATCCAGACAACAAACTGCACTTCTCACAATAAAAATACCCATTAAGCTCCATTATGGTTATTTTTATTGAAGCCCGTCTAGACATTCAAGTACTGTTTTTATTCATCTCCAGATAAATAGAGATCTAGATAAAGACAGAACCACTGCTGCTGTGTAGGGTCAGACTACGTAATGACCTAGTCATTATCTTATCTTTGTGAGTGACCGGAACAAAATAAGCATTCGAACTTCCCTCATTCCCAAATGCCCTCTCAGTCTCTGGACCTACCTCTGACTCATACTCTGCATCGCTGTGTTAAACAGTTCCTCAGCAGTTTTTTTATCCTTTATGCATTTAATACTTGGAAATAAAAGAAGGAAATTTGGCTTATTCTTCTGTTGATGAAACGAACCTCATTTAAAATCTTGTTTTATTCTAAGATCAGCATAAGATTCTTCAAGTCTACCTAATCTTAAAATACCAAACACTCTAAGAATCCTTTTTAAATGGTTTTCAGAAATTGGAAACACTCAGCAGTTTCTCCCAAGGCTAATATGAGCTTTAAGATGTCCTGGGCTTTTAAACAAATACAAATTATGAGGTTTAGGCTTCAAATACATGCTGCCAGCTAACTTTGAACCCTTTCAGGTTTGGGAATTATAGTTTCCAACTGCTCACTTGGCAAAGAAAGAACCTGAAGCCATGATCCTGGCCTGGACTGTAGTATTTTGCCTATGCTGTCAGTGTCCCTGTACAGCGCACAGGGCATATGTGAACCTGACAGTTCCATGAGACGGAAGCTTCTGGCTCTAGAAACAGCTAGAAACTTTTGAGGCTCCGTCAGCCTGGGTGGTTCAGGAGGAGTTGGAGGAGCTCATCTGGGATTGATGCTGAGGTTAAGAAATCTATCATTTTTTTATTGTTCCTGCTGATGTATGACATGCCATCCTTCATCTCTTTGTAATGCAGAGTGCCTGCATGTTGGCTCACATTATACTGTCAGCTCCACTTTTACTCCCTCCTCCCCCTACTCCATTTGGTCTGTTCACGCTAAAAATAACATCAAGATTCATGTCTATGAAAGAGATGGGCGCCAAAGAGAGGAAAACTTGCTGACTAAAAGACTACCATACTTATCACCTTCTACTGCAATCCTGGATCATCTCTATTCAAGAAACTTAATTCCCAACTCTGGAAAGTAGGTGAGAAAGTTCCAGACTTGAAGACATTATCCAATATCTATATCAAAATCTTTTCAGCAATGCAAGTTGAGACAGATGGGAGGCTTTCAAGCATTCCACGCTCCTATCTTCTCCATGGTATGAGCAAAGGCCGATGAAAGGGTTTAATGGTTGTCTTATTCAAGAAAGGACACAGAAGTCCAAAGAAAAAGTAAACACCTTCATCTTAAGACACCTTTTGTTTTGCACCAGGTCTCAGACATCTCTGATGTGCACAGATCTATCTCTTGTTTGAAAGCCTGACTGGCAGGTCCTCCTTTCCAGACAGTAAGTGCATGCTTTCAGGGAAGAAAAGAGCTTTAGCAAAAGTACGTACAAGGAATTTGTTCTGCTGAATCAAGTGGCACATGTCTGCTCTCTAAGCTTGTAACACAGCTTGCCCTTACATAGCACTTAGGGGCTCCAGGCCATGGGAGATGTGCTTTTGCAGTAAGATTTCTAATCTTGCTCATCTCTAGTCATTCCAGGCTGCTTTTCCTCTTTTTGGTTATTGCTCTCTTCTAAAATCAGAGGTCTTTTCTTTCTTAAAGCAGAGCTACAGTGCCCTGATATCCTAATTTGTATAATAGCTATCTTAAAGTTTCCCCTGCAGTTTCAATTACACGTCTCACTTCAATTAAATTTCATTCTTGTCCCAGACTGGCATACAGCATAGCTAACAGTTACAGTTACCCTGCTCTACCCCAAAGCTGGCTGCACTGTCCTAGTGGGATGGCTGAATATAAAGCAGATGGAAGCCACCTGGCATAAAATGCATCCGTAGAAATGTCAAACATTGATCATGAACTATTCTCACCTTTTTTGCATCTGGAGGAGCACAGTCTGAGCCAGGGGAACTCCCAAAGAGTTAAAGTACCACAGCAGAAACAAAATACCCTGCCTGGCTTCCTGAGTAAAGGAACAGAATAGGTGACAAGCTGGATTAAGCAGGCTGAAGACCCTTTATAGGGTCTCCAGGGGATGAAACCCCCCAGTTGAAGTGCTGCAAGAGGGAGAGGAAGGTGAGGGCTGGGGTCGGGTTTGACATACAGGCAGCAAGGGCAGCTTCCATAAAGCAGCCTGTCGTGTAAACAAGATGTACCTTTGACATCCTCCCCTTCAGGGCACCAAGGCATGAAGCAGGTGATGTATTTCAAGCCAAACAGGTGATTTGTAGGTGCTAAGTGTTCATAAAGACAAGATTAAAGAGCTCTCTGATAGCAGGGCAGTAAATCATTCCCCACCTGCAGAGCTGAGTGCCACCACGGATGCTCCTCCGACCCTGATTAAATAAAGGATGGCTCAGCAAGACGGGGGCTAAAGTTAGCTGACAGCTCTTGAGTGAACTGGTATCTTGCCTGCTGCCGTTGCAGCTGATGGCTAATTTTCTCCCTCAGGAACCTTTGCAAAGGCTGGTAATTAAAACCAGTGGAAGGCAATCAGGCTTATGGGAAGGCAGGCCCGTCTGTCCACTTTCCCCAGCCATCAACCTCCCCTGACTGCAAGCCTGCACTGGTCAAAGCTGCTCCTGTTCAGGATGCTGTGAGGACGGTAACATTGCTGGGTGAATAAAATCACAAGGCCTAGCGCTTTCACCTGCTCCAGTGAAAGAAGGTTGAAAATAAATACCTAACAACTTTACATCCAGCATGCAGAAAACTGTCAAACTCCAAGTGTCCTCTGTGCAGATTTAAGAGTCAAATACACACACGTGTATGTACACAAAAATGTACATATGCACGTATATATACATGCACCCAAAACATTCATGTTTTCATAGCATCCAAAGATCTCCCTTGGGAATAATGCTTTCCCTTACCCAGTCAGATGGTGAAAGTAATTATCCAAGCATTACATCCTAGGGAGCGATAACCCAAAGGAGGGAGGTTTTGCAGTGAAACACGAATAGAGTTCACTGACAGAGGAGGTAACAGAATCCAGGCTGCATCAACTCCCAAATCTCCTTCCTGACAAAGCACATGTTTAGACTAAAGAAGCAGGTTTTGTTTTAAATTACCTATTTTACTAAGCTAGATAGGACCCAAAAGAACTTAATGGAAGAGAAACTTAATGGGACCTCATTAGATTGTTATAACATTTCTTCTGCACTGTGCTATTAGCTCTTTAAAATAGATTATCAGAAAGAACACACTTCACAGATTTAAATTACTTGTGGCTTCTGCCTTACCTGAGTTATTTCTTTTACTTTTTATTCATCTGGGATTTTCAGACTAGATTGGTCAGACTTCTTTTTTCCTATTTCTAGATCTAAAGATACTCGTATAAAGATGTCACAGTTGGGCTGTCAGACCTTTAGTGACACTGCTCAATCCTAAAGAGAATAATCTTTTTAATTGATGGATCCTGAGTTTGGAATATTTTGCAGCAAACCTAAGCAGCAGGAATTCTTTCTTTTTTTTTTAAGGGGCAACATAGGGTAACAAGATAGGAGCTCTAGGAGGGTTTTTTTTGTGTGTCCCCCCCCCCCCCTTTGTCATTGTATTGAGGCTAGAAGTACTCAAAGATCATGTTAGTCCCATAGTCAGAGTCTCAAGTTGGATTTACAATAGCAACATTTTCTAACTCACATTTGCCCCACTGTAAGAAGGGAAAGGCAGAGACAGAGAAGGATCTGGAGCACTGAATAGTCCTGATCAGGTGTTTACATATTCACCATGCAGCTTGTTACAGAACCTTTAGCTCTGAGCTTGGGGGCAAGAAGAGGAGACAGACTTGAAGACCCTGTTTCTCTTTCACGTGTTCCAAAGATAACTCAAAGATACAATCAACAAAGAATAGAAAATAGGTAGAATAAGGGGATAGGGAGACCTAAACCTGAGTAGTCCCACGTGATTGCTTTTCCTGGAAGATGTCTGCTTGTTTTGATGCTTTTCCAACCACTTAATTAACTGCACTGAAAGAAAAACCCAGTAGAAGCAGCTGCTGCTTCACAGTTCATGAGGTCTGATATTTAGCATCCTGTGACCATGCTTTCCTGCAGCAGACTGAGAGCACATGCAGAACAGTTAAGGGTATTTTGTTCCCACTGATATCTCCTGCTCTTCACAGTACCATGAAACTGAATTTCCCTATGGGAACAGTAATTCCATGTCTTATAAGCTTTTACAGCTTACTTCTATACTACCATTCATTCACTTCAAAATACTGCCTTGCTTTCTGCTGATTGCAAAAGGGCTCAGTCCCTACAGCCTGCCCTGTCCCACTTGGTGGTTGTGGGGGAACCTGATCTTTTACCAGACACTTGCTTGGTTCATAGCAGAAACCGCAGGCCCTCCAGAGGTTGAAATATAAAACAAAGATTAATTTTAGCATAAATTTCACTAAAACTGTGGCAGGAGGAACAAAAGTCCTGGCAAGTCCTTATTCTTGTAAAACAACACAGAATCATAGAATGGTCTGGGTTGGAACGGACCGTCAAAGCTTATCTAGTTCCAACCCCCCTGCCATGAGCAGGGACATCTTCAAGTAGCTCGGGTTGCCTAGAACCACATCAGCCTGGCCTTGAATGTCTCCAGGGATGGGGCATCCATCACCTCTAAAGTTAACCCGTGCCAGTGTTTTACCACCCTCAGTGTAAAGAATTTTTCCCTTCCATCCAGCCTGAATCTCCCCTCTTTTGGTTTAAAACTATCATCCCTCATCCTATCACAACAGGACTGAAAAGTCTCTCCCCATCTTTACAATAGCCCCTTTTAAAAACTGAAAGGCCACAATAAGGCCTCCCCAGAGCCTATTCTTTTCCAGGCTGAACAATCCCAACTTTCTCAGCCTTCCTGCATAGGAGAGATGCTCCATCCCTCTGATCATTTCTGTGTCCCTAGATCCAAAGTAGAGGGAGAAAGGAAAGAAAACAAAGTGAAGTAACATCACCATCCTGTGGATCCAGCACTATCTTCTCTGTCAGCGAGCTGAAGTCCTTTCAGTCAGTGCTGAGGTGCAGGGTAGAGGGGCACACACCACGAGGCTGAGCCCCTGCTGCCTTTTGCTAGGATTAGGGTCTCCTGGAATCCTCCCACAGGCGGAGACTCATTTCCATGCCTGCACGTGGAGCAGCGAGCTATTCTGGAAGGTTCCAGGGGACGCCAGGGATCTCTGGTGAGCCCCAGACTCAGACGCTGTGCTCCTAATGAGAGGCTCCGCTGTGTCTCTGTCGCCGTCTCTGGGCAGTCCGTTGCCTGGGACAATTGATCTTCTTGGCCTCGGGGAAGGCCACACAGGAACACCATCCCCCATCTTCACAGAGAACTGCCCTTTGCCCAAGGACAACCCACTGCTCACCACCAACAGGCTCAGCCTCCTTCAGTTCCTTCTGTCTTTTGAGTTGTTTGGAGCCAAAAAAGGTCTTTTGACCATCACATAACCAACCCCTTCTGCCTCTTTACTGGTCCAGTACCCCAAGACTCTGCTGTTACACTGCAGGACGCTCCAACTCAGCTCCATGTTTCACTGATCCTGGGATTTCACTGGTTGTACCCACTTATTTGCATATACAGGCACAAACATACATTTGTCTGCAGAGCTCTGGCAAAGAATCCTTGGCTGCCAAGGGAGTTACTCTGTAGAAGAAAGCTGAAGGCCTCTTTCCATGCCCACATCCCCAAGAGGCTATTTCATCACACTGACCTTTCCAGGTTCATCATCTGCTTGAAACTGAAGGCCTGCATTAAATCATGATCCTGCATTTTAGCATTAGACCATCAGTGGACTGCTTCCCTGCACCTCAGATGCGAACCTTGGTAGACACTATACAGTTTGAAATTGAGTCAATATTTGCCACTTTCTAGTCGTCTTTGAAGAGGACTTCTCCTTGCTCAGGGTGACTCAGACTGCACCTAAGCTAGATTCCTGCCGTGCTGTAATCTCTAATTAACCTTTTGTTTCATTTTAAACAAATGTAAAAACACTGGTGTATAGACACTACCCAGATGTTTGCTCTACAGTGTAAGTACTGGTGGCTCACTACATCCTGAATCCTGAAACAGTCCTTGGGTAGGTTTGAACTAATATCTGCAATGCATTCACTGACCCAAAGCTAAGTGTTAGCTATTTACATTCCTCCTCCTCTTTAACATCAGTTAATTTACACATACCAACAAAGAACAAGGCAAAGCAGAGATAAAACCAGGGAACACCAAAGAGTGTTGGTGTTCTTCACTACAGAGTGAAGGACATAGCAATGAGATGGATGCCCCATCCCTGGCAATGTTCAAGGCCAGGTTGCACAAGGCTTGGAGCAACCAAGGTAGAACAAACCAGAAGGCATCCCTGCCAGTGGCAAGAGGTTGGAACTAAGTGAGCTTTAAGGTCTCTTCCAATTCCAACAATTCTATGGGCAAAGGCAAGCTCAGAACATGAGTCCTTCTGGACAAACTCAACACAGGAGTACCCGAGGCCAATCAGGCGCATTGCGCTGGGCGCTCACCCATGAGCTGTAGCAGCCAAATGGAACACCCTTTTGCTCAGATGTAGAAGAGCATGCCTCCAGGGAGCTACACAGATACCTTCTGAAACATGGACTCCCTTTCAATAAGGGGGAAAGAGAGAGTGTAGGGATTAAACCACAATCCTGCAACTGGGAAGAAGCAGGGAGAGAAGGCAGTTGGGTTCAATGCCCTTCCCTGCCAAACCCTTGGCCTCCTCACTTCTTGTATCTGCAGCATTCTCCCTTTTCTATAGGGACCAGGCAGATGAATGCCTTAGAGACTACAAAGAGCTTTTTTGCTTGTGATATTAGCAGGGACCACCTACGTATCTTGGATGGTTCCCCGGAAAGCCATGACGCGGGCTGGAGCAGCATGCCTGCCCCTGTGTTCCTGCACCTCTTGCTACCACCCCCTGCGCTTGCCACCCTCGCCAGCTGCCACCACTGAACATGGCACTGCCTTTGCCAAGAACAAGGAGCCCCTGAGCAGAGCTGCCCAAGCAGTGCCAGTGCCTCAGCTCAGCCCTGCTCGGCTCCCTGCGCCTTTCCCCTTGATTTACGTAGCTCCGCAATGTTATTTATCAACTGCTCCATAATTAATCAGATGCAGAGCTTGGCAGCACTAAATGAGCAGCCTGTCTCCAGCACTCCCCACCGCCACCAGCCCCCTTTCCCCTCCCAGCTCCCATGCTTTATCGCACGCCACAACACTGGAGCCTGCATTCAGTCACTCCTCATAATAGCAACCAGGGGGGCTTTTCAAATGATCTCATCTCACCAGGAGAGCAGACACTCATCCTGCCAGACTGGCAGGGAGAGAAGAATTAGCATCCAGGTAAATGCCAGCTTCCTGACAGTTATCCCACCAGCCACCTGGCTAAAGAGCTGCAGCCGCTCCACGATTAAATATCTTGCTGTTCTTTGGTTCCCGACCTGCCCTGCCACCATGGCCTGTAATCTCTCCCCTTTCCATTGGGTTGCTTTCTCTCCTTTTCTCCACTTGCCTCTCTCCCCAGCACTCTCCTTTACATGCTCTGCTTCTGCCTTTTTCTCATGTTGCCTTTATTCGCTCATCTACTCCTGCTCCCTTTCTCACATAAGCCCCAGATCAAGGACATTGTATGCAAGTAAAACTGCACTGTGTTTTCATGAGCAAAGACAGAAGAGGAACCTGGACTCCGAAAGCCCTTCAGCTCAAACCTATCAGATATAAAGACCACAGATCCTAATCCACTAATGAATTTTGGCTCTGAGTCAGATTAAAAATCAAGGCTCGGGAGACATGGGGTATGTTCCTAGATATGGAGGGCATGGACTGACATGCTATTAGCAAGACATGCTGCACCTCAATTTACCTGTCATTAAAAGATAGATGACAGAGATGCTAACTGACCCAAACCGATACGGTGTCCATGTTTGTAAAAGCACTCACACGCTCAAGGTTAAAGAGGAAGACTTTAGGGATTGGATAGAGATCTAAAAATCTCTCGCCCTTTTTCTCGGTATTGAGGTTGGTATTGAACACATGACTTTTCTGAATCGACCTGTGGGAACAAGGTGGGGACTATACCATTAGGAAAACTTGACTTCATCTCTCTAGCTTTATTCCTGCTTTTTTCATGCTAATGTTCCCCTCCTTGGGAGCCATGCCTTACAAAAGCTTTTGCAAGTGGGAGCTGTGATGCTGTGCTGCCTTCACAAAGGGCATGGACACTGAGAAAGGCTCTCCACTGGCAAAGGCACCACCTTTGAGTGATGACTGAGCAGCGCATGTTGGTTTGTCACATCCTTTTACCACAAAAGCATAGGAAATATGGGTGTTTTCCTGGACCTCAGCTGAGCTCCCCACACTCCATAACTCTCCAGCCAGCAGCATGCTGCCTAGACTAGCATGTAATGAACACTGAATCCTTCTGAAATAAACCACTGTTTATGATTAAGTTGAGGTAAGGCCTTCAGATAAACAGGGCTAAGGAAGAGAATATAAGCTTTTTCCTACTGCAAAATAACAACATAAACCTGTCAGCTTTTGCCACACTGATATCCTTCGCATGAATGCTTATGGGGAAGAGACCTGACAAAGGACCTTAAAATACTGGACCACTTAATAGTAGCCCCTTCTATTGCCCCACTGCACATAGGTAAAACAGACCTCATGTTAGTGAGGTTTACCTAAATACTGAACACAGAGAACCAGAGGGATGGTAAGAATGTTGTTGCATTCGCTTGCCTGTGCTTTTCGTGCTAGAATGTATTGCTTTTATGCTGCTTTAAGAGTGGAGGTGGGAAGCAAAAATAAGAGAAAGAAACCTGGAAAAAAACTAGTGTGAAACATTATTTATATATTTCAAGGTAGGTGGAGAGGCATAATGGGTAAAACAAGACTGGAAGTAGAGGAAAAAGTAGGAAGGAAGGCAAGCTGTAGAAAATAGAGCCAGTAGGAAATGAGGCAGAAAGATGTAGAAAGCACTGTTCAAAAAGCTTTGATTTTAGCTCTACTATGCATATGCTCAGCAGAACTTTTGCTCCCAGGTTTCGCTTTTCATGCTTTTCTAGCTAACAGTCCTGTACTTTCCTTTCGGCTGAAGCCATGGAGCACATGTAAAATGCCAGCATTGAACATTCTTGGAACCCTTTCTTTGTAGGACTTCTGTCTTCTCAGGGGACTCTTGGAAAAGGTGCACAACCAGCTATTCAAAAACTATTTCAGAAAGATAGTTGGGCTTGAAGGTCTCAGGTGGAAGGAACATCATCCAAAAGGAGAACTAATTATTTGGTGGATTAAGGCCACTGGCTGGGTCTGCAGAGTTAGCAGATGGGCAAGAATGTGGTGGAGTCCTTATTCAGGATGGATGGCATAGTGTGAACATCTGTCTGCTGCAAGCAGGAATATCTTTCCAGGTCCACTTGGTCTCAAAAGTGGGAGTGCAACCTCCTACTTGGACACAACTCACAGAAACCAAAACTGCATTGAGGGGCTTTTTCATGTGATAAGATCAAAGGGCTGGAACTTGGCTTTGCATAAGGAGTTTGGATAAGCCTCACAGTGTTGGAAAGAGAGCAGCTTAGAAAGAGCTATAAAAGTCATTACTATAAAGACATTACTTTATAAAACCTTTTGCCACTAGGTTATGAGTTTGAATCCCATGCATTCTGGTGGCACATTAAAATCATTACCATTGCCAGCTGACCACTCTGAGGTGGTCTCTGCATGAAGAAAGTTTTGTGGCCTTTAGCCAAATCCCAGTAAGCCCATTTAAATCACTAGTAGCACTGAATGTAAGGATAGCTGATCCAGTTCTACTGGAGTGAAGTCATAGTAAATTGATGCAAATGGAGGTCTAAGCCATAAGAAAGAGCTAGGGTAGATCCGTCCACAGAAAGAAAATGAAGTTCTTAGCAAGATGATGTTTCAACCTATGCAAATATTAGGACTAAATGAAACAGCCCTAGATGCACATACTCCCTATATATATATAGTCTGCCACATCAACTAGGAAAACACGTTGTATTCCACCATAGCTCAGCAATGGAGCTGCAAGTATTCCCAGAAGGGCCACCCTCCAGTTGGCACATGACAAATGCACAGCAGTTTGTAAAGACATGCAACAGAGAATCAGTAAAAGAATCACACTTACTTCAACAGCAGACACATAGGCTAATGGAGTTGCTCCTTCTCATGTACTGTTGTTGCTACACAAATATAAAACCACTGGTACATTCCTTGATGCAGAGAGAACCCAAGTCTTTGGAAAGTCCTATACAAGAACTGCAGCAGTGCTTGATTAGAAAGTCAGGAGAAAACTAGTGGAAATCAGATTTCTCTCCTCTTTTTCCCACATAAACACACAGTTTCTGATAGCAGCCAATGCAGGGCACCACCAGCTTTGCCCTGGTGCTACACAAAGATCACTGCTTCATTGCCTAGAGATGCATCCAGATCATCTGTAAATGGGCTAGCTCAAATACTGGAAGGAGTCTAACCCCATCAGCATGATTGGGGCAGTTTACCCTGCTGAGACACAGTGCCAGAAAGCCATGATATGGCCACAAGGTTCTGAACTCCATTGATCTTCGAACTAATGAATAAGGAGTATCCATTTTGCAGAGAAAAAGGATGCAGAGCAAGGAGGGGCTGTGGCAGACCTACCCAAGTAGCTGCCTGTGTCCCATTTGCAGTGCTCCCATCGCCTTGCTGTCCTCATCCTTGCAGCACATCTTCTCTCACAACTCTGCAATGGCTATTTTCCCAGTGGGCCCAGATACATCACAACATTTTAGCAGTGCAAAGAACAAGGCAGAGGAGGACTGTCTGAAAATGACAAACAGAATTAGCCTGGTGTTATGCAGGGCTACAGCCAGAGCCAGAACTGCTATTTACAAGTGATGCAG
Source organism: Psittacus erithacus (assembly GCA_009867235.2). Lineage (NCBI taxonomy): Eukaryota > Metazoa > Chordata > Aves > Psittaciformes > Psittacidae > Psittacus > Psittacus erithacus. The sequence continues at coordinate 93,024 of WYDI02167614.1, read as the reverse complement.
CTTGCAAAATGCAAACATCTTCCCATGGCCCAAGGGGGCTGTGCTCTAACTCATGTGTTGTGTGGCACTAAAGGCAAATTATTAATCTCCCATCACACACCTGTCTTCACTACCCTTTTCCCTTACCCAACATCTTTCTCCCCATCCCTTCAGTTACAGATACCATTTACAGAAAGGGGGAGTGAAGTTTATCACTGCCACCTATTGGCATTTGCCCTGCAGGAAGAACAGAAGGACATGGAAGTGCTATGCCCCAAAACATCACCACTTCTGCATGCTACAGCTCCATGTAAAACTGTAGACACTTTAAAGCTCAGTTTGTAAACATCCCATCCTGGATGGATCTATAAACTAGTTACGAGCAAAGCTGCATTAGCAATAGTACCATATGCAATCAGTCCCCTTGTTAAGAGTTTTGTTGGTGGTGGTGGTGTGGTTGGGTTTTTTCCTTTCTTTTTCACTTGTAGAACCTAAGACCAGCATTGCCTTTGCCATGTGGATATAGCAACTCACTTGGAGTAAGCTAAGGGATCTTTACTATCACACAGCATCTTGTGGTTTGGCCATACCCTGCAAATCCTTATAATCAGTGCAGTGCTTTCCACCTCAGTACTGGAAGCCGGTCTTATAGGGCACTCTGGAGGCATCTGTAGTGAATTAAATTTGGGATATCTGGCACACTTCTGTATTAAGGTCAACTTTACTTAGCGCTAGCCATCCAAGCAAAAGGTCTGTTTTCCTGCTGTGTTCTGTAACACACATACAAGCACAATGCAGAAAGCATTTTACGTTTTTAAGTAAAACTACCTCTTGCTTTGAAGCTCAAAAGGTCATGTTTGAGGTGGGGTTTGACACCAGCACTGCATAGAGAAGAGGCAGGAGTGCTGCTGGGAACACCAGCAGAGCTGTGTTGTGTCAAGAGAGCTCTGGACTGAAATACCACAAGGGCAGGGGAGGGGGACCACTAGCAGAATTGTCTAGATAGGCAAAGCTGTTTGCACATCCTTTACACAGAACATACTTGGGTGCAGTCACTGGTGCAAGTCCCTACTTTAATCAAAATCAAAGCTCTGCTCTAATAAAGCAGCTGAAGAGAAAGCCATCCCTTGTTCTTTAAAGCTGACCTTTCCCTTTCCCCGGCACAGTTAGATCCTTTACAAGATTTGGTACCTTCAAGAAGAAATTCTTAAAAACATTTTTACAAACACGTTCTGCATGACCGCTTCCACTAATCGTGCTGACAAGGGGCGATCAATGCCTTTAAAGGAGATTTGTGGAAACCACAAAGAGTCAAATGCTGCCACTATGGAGATAAATGCCCCTTCAGTTCCTCAGCTTGCCACTCACCACAACACACCTCCTCAGGGAAAGGTTTTACTCCAGACCCAGCTTATTATTAAGATGGGGCAGAAGTTCAGGACTGACTTGAAAGGAACCACTTCCCACCTGGCTTTATTTCTCAACAGAGAGTGCTGTACTTAATACTCCAGCACCCTCGTATACTACACTGGATTATGAACTCAACATTGATCCAGAAAAAGCACATATGCCATTTCCTACAGCACTTTGGTTTTGAAGGTATCCCATTCTCTCTATTGACCAGGCTGAAGACCGCTTAAGTTAGCAAGAAACAGAATCTTACCTCCAATGAATGGCAAAGGGATCTGAAAAAAATGTTTCCATTCTTTGTTCTTTACCCACCATCAGGATTTCAGTACAGTCTGCCTGCTACATATGAAACATTTTCACCCCTCTTTTTGTGAATCAATCTGGACAGAGGCTCCTATGCTGAAAGCAGGTAACAAATCACTCTTCAGGATGAAATGCATTACCCTGTTTCCCTGTATATTAAAGGCCAGAGTTCTATAAAGTAGTAGCAGATGTTTTAATTAGCAGAAGCAATACCATATTCCCACACAGCATGTTCCAGAAGGGATAGTAAAGCAACAAAGTAAAGAAAAACTCAACATGGAACAAATGCATGTTTCATTACACATCTTTGACTGCTTCCCCTGCATTCTGTCCATGAACTTGCTTTGCCTAGGACTCGTTCCAAAATATTGCTTCAAGTAGATTTTGTTTTGTTCTTTACAGTTTCCTGGAAACCTTTATAAATATATTCCACTGGTGTTTCTCTACTTCCCCATCTCAATCAATCTTTGTCCCAACCCAAATCTATTTCACTTCATTTGAAGGAACTAAGCCTGCCTTCTGATCTAACAGACACTCTATTAGAGATGCAGCCTCTGCACATTTTGCAGTCTGTTTGAACTGATGGACACAGCAAGGCAAAAAATTAATACTCCACCTAAAACCTTCATAAAATAGTGTTTCTTACATGGGCTACATCAAAATCACAGAGGGACGATGCAATATGATAGAGTGGCAGCTCCATTGCTTCTTAGCTGGTAAAGATCTTAATACACAATTTTGTGGAAGACCTGTGTGCACAGGCAAGCATATAACACAAAAGGGGTTTCAGAGAACATCGTACAAAACAAGAACAGTAGGGGCTATTTTTCAGCAAGATGATACTACTAAAGAAACCTACTTAGGTGTTATATGTTGGAGAACAGATAGCTCACAAAAGACCTTATACCTTTACCCCAATGTTCCCCATTTTGCCTCCAGCATGAGGGCAAAAACCAGCCACAGGCTGGTCTCTACAGAAGTGGAGATAGGCACTGAAAACCCATAGATAGATACTGGACTGCTTTCTGTTCTAGCCCATCGTGATGCCACGCTTGGCGATTTCATTCACACTGTCCACATGGCAATCATTCACACTGTCTACACTTAGCACAAAAGGGAAATCTATTTGAAGACTTTACTGAAGGTTATCAAGTCCTGTGGGGATGGCTGTCCCTCATACCAAGATTATATTGGTTCTTCCACCATCTACAGAGCTTTGATCATGTTGTTCTCTTCCTTATAAAGCCTTCAGAGTTGAGCAGGCAGTTTTGAAAAGCTTGGGCTGACAAAAAGGGGAAGATACAGCAAAATAATGCCACCAAAAGTATATCTCCACTGGAAGAAATACACTTCCAAGAATTCATCCTCTTGAATGATAAGAAAATCAATGATAAGAGCAGTAAGAAAACAAAAGCCAACACAACTGAAATATTTACCACTTCAAAATATTCTAGTAAAAGTGAAAAATTAAGGACAAAGAAAACACACATAAGCTCTGGTTAGAAAAACCCATTCACTTTCTGAAGTTTAGAGTGAAATCCAATGGTCAGTTATGTTCTTGTAAATCCACTAGCTTTGCACCACTGCATCTTTCCAGGAATGCAGTGAGCTGGGACAATCTGCATGCTTGATCCTCTCCTGACTCTCCTTCTCTTGTCCCTTTTTTATTCCTCCCTCCATCTGCTTCAGTGGCATATTTCTGATTTCTCCTGTCCTTTAAAGTTAGCAGGAGTAAGACACAAGATTGATTCTCCAGGTCAAACTGTTTCTCATCATAGTAAACAAACCAGGAATGTGTTTTCAAGCCAGTCAGTCTCTTTTTGCTCTCTCTTGCTCGTACAGACGTCCTTCTACTTCCAAGGAAAAAAGGAGCTGAAACAGGTCATTTGTTATTTGCTCTTTAAAGACAACCATGATCACACTTCTCCAATTTAATAACTCCTACAGAAGATGGCATCTCCTGATGAGAAACAAATCCAGGTTTTGATACAAAGAGATGGGATTACAGATACAAAATCTAAATCTACCCATTTCTGGCAACTCATTTATTGAAGTTCAGGTTTTTTGTTTAATTTCAAAAGGAAGGATTGGATGGAAGCAGGGAAAGAATAGCAAGTTGAGCTGATGAAAACTTTTTAATCAAAAAGCAGATGACACAGGGATTGGCTTCCAAATGGTTATGAGGAAATAGCTGAAAGAAGGAATGCGATAGAAATAGAGAGAGAACAAGAAAGAGAAGAGAGCACTGATTCCTGACTTTCTTTTACCTTTTTTCCCCTTAGCTGCTTACAGCACAGCTTTTTCCTTCAGCAATTCCCAATAGCTCCAGCCATCTCCATGTGAAAGTTTTCCACCAGTAGTCTCCATGCTGTTCAGTAAAGGAGTCACTACTGCTCTCCTTCAGTTAGGGATGCACAAGTGCATGAATCACTGCAGATGGTTGGCACAAGGTACCTAGCACTGTGGTCATGCTGTGAGCAACACTGATGGCTTGTTTTTGCTCAGGGCTAGCAGTGTGGGCACAAGGTGCTCCTCACTCTGATCACAGGGCTCACAGGGAACCCTCAGCTGATTATGGCCCTGGGGGAGCAAAAGCTGGGCCCATTCTGTCCATTCATCCTGCTAAGAGACACATCCATCTCTGGGGGAAGGGGTCTTCTCTCACCTTTTCAAAGGACTAACAATGACTTGCAATAATGTTGAGCTGTTTCATCTCTGATGTTGTCTCTGCTGCAGCACAGTAATATTATGTTCTATTTCTGTGCTATCAGCTTCTAAAGGAAACACCATCAAAAGCATCTTTTTCTGGGTCAAGCCAGCTTCTACCTTCTCCCTGACCACAAGCCAAACCCACCACCCAATTGTCTTTAGGCCAAGACCTTCTGCAAAGCCCTGGGAATGCTGGTGCTATTGCAAGTGAAGAATTACAACATCCCAATGCAATTGCAGCAGAGCAGAGACCTTGGATCTTCAGCCTTAAGAAGGCTGTTAAAGATGATGACAAATGCTTGGTTTAAAATGTAATTCATGCAGGATCTAGATACCTTTCTGAGACGGCAGTAAGGAGAAGACAGTACTGTTTCACAGACCAGTTCCCTTTTGGAATAACAAAGGCCAGCAGGGAGCCAGGATCAAAACCATGCCAAGCAGTGATAAGCTACTAAAATACTTCGGACAGCACATCTCCCTTGACCATCCAGAGCAGTGGGAAAGGGAGAACCCAGGAAACAGCCATCAAATCTCACCTTTCTCCAAAATCACCACCACCCAGGTGCCAGCGAGTGACATTGGCTTCGCGTAGGAGGCTGTCATCATCATCACTACCAAACCACTCTCTTCCTCAATACTTTTGCTCTATACCTTTTATCCTTTCTATGAATTGTGCATTTTTACCTGTAGCTCTACAGACTAAACTCTTACTATGGGCTGCCTCATCTCATAGTGCCTCTGAGTTCTACAATACAAATACCCACCTAGCTGGCATATGTACATTCCATGACAATCAAGCCTGTGAATTTCAGGGATTCTTAACAGGCAATAGTGACACTCAAATAAGCTTTGGCTGCTCTTACAAGCATTAAATTAGCGTGCTATTGAATACATGCCAAAAGTGGGGGGGATCCATGAGGCTCCATATTCTCTCTAAATAGAGAAGCTTGTGATAAAACCACAGTCAGGAAGAGCAAAACCCCTAAGAACTAAGTAAGTCCTGACTCCCGACTTTCCATGAGCTTTATGTCTTTTTTTTTTCCTTTCATTTCATCCTTTCATTTAATAATAAAAATATTAATAAGAGGAATGTTCTGCAGTAACTTCGAAAGAAGTAATTTAATAAAAAAAATTCAAAGTGCCTCGAGTTAATTTAATTCAATCCTAAGCTCATGCTGCTGCCAAATTGCACATTTCAAAACTGCATAGGCAAAGAACTTTAGGTGCCCTCTGAGAATGCCTGAAGTGAAAGAAAAGGCAAGGGGGGAAGAAAAAGACCTATGAAAGCAAATGAAGGTAAAAAACCTTGTTGGGTGTCGGAGGGAACAGAGAAGGAAGAGGAAGTTTCAATTAACGTGCAAGTGAATTAGTGCTTAAGAACAATAGTTAAGCAGAAGCATGGCTGGCATTTATTTCATTATTTAACACCCTTTGAAGGAAGAGAGGTCAGGTCGGTCAAGATGAGGAAAGCTCATCAGTGAAGAATAACTAGCTTGCAAAATGAAGTACAGCACAGCAATAGAGTCCTGAGGGTCAGGACTTCAAGCAAAAGAAATCAAGGCACTCTGAATGAAATTCTTCCCTGAGATGTATTATTCAGCAAGAGTCTGTAGACTTTAATGGGAGCCCTGCAGGTACACATCCTGAGACATGATCCAGCCTAGAGACAGTGAACACACCTTATGGGTCTTATCTACTCCCACTGAAGCAAAACCAGTGTGAAAGCAGGACTGATTACAGTTGTGAGCTGGCTTCTGAGATAGCTAAGAGCCATAGCAGACAGATAGTCAGGAAGAAAACGTCTTAGAAATGTTCAACTATAATTCAATGCTGTGATGTCCTAATGTCCTACACCAGATTGGGTCTGGGAGTTCAGAGGTGGGATACAACTCTTGCCTCACAATTTTGCTCTGGAGAAAGCAATGCATTACCAGTCCCTGTCTATCCACAGAAGCCCATGCATCACATTGCCACCATATTGTCTTTCTAGTTCATTTACAGCTCCTCAGAAACCTGTCACTTGAGACACAGTACATAGGTTATAAATAACGTTGCCAGAAAGTAACTTCCTCCATCTCACAATTACGACAGCTAAGCAGACCTACCTATCATCACTTCTGTCCTTTCTAGCCCCTAGGCCCCTCTTGGTATCATGAATCTGTTTACAACAGGGGGGTTTAGGTGTTAAGCCCTTCAGAAAAGGGAGTGCTGATGATTATAAATGTGTGCCAATGTTTCTCTATGGTCTCAAAGCTTATGAAAAGTATTATGACATGACTGCCAGCAATACCAGAGGACTGGATATGATGACCCAAAGAGGTCCTTTGGAGCCCTCTACTCCAAATCAATAGTGCATGGTTTTTGCTATTCCTGTGGGTCCTAATCTTATTGTTTACTACTTTGAGCAGGTGGAAGGTAAAATCTACTGGCTTGCTTTAAGTTCAAGGTTACAGCAGCTTGCTTGAAAAGCATTGCATCCTAAATAAGCAATACAGTTTTGACCAAAGGCCTTAAACTGTCTGCTTTGATTTCTTCTTTGGAGGGATACATGTTGAGCTGGATGTCATTGGAAAGTCAGTAATTTCAGCAAGATATTTGATAAAGCCACATAATTAACAAATGACCTTGATGCTATCTTACTAACTGAGCACATTTTCCATTGTAACAAATACCTTAGCTAGTATCAGAAGATTGTCCAGCATTGAATATATATACACATATGAACGTAGAGAATTACAACATTGATTTTTATATATATAAACCCTTTAAGTATAAATACGCATATAAATGTCTGATGTATATAAACATAATCAGCGCTTCCCAGCTCATACTGTTTCTCCTTTATTTTACTTTCTTATCCACCTGCTCCACGGTTTGGGTCTTTCACAGCCTACTTTTCTCATATCCTATCTGCTTCATCAGAAAAAGCCAGAGATTATGACCCAAGTTCTTCAAATGAAGAACAACTTCAAAGAAGTTCTTCAAATGAAGAACTTTGATAGGAAGTTTAGACAGGAAACAGAGTTTCCAGCTACAACAGCAAAACAGAAAACAGATTTTCCAGCTACAACAACAAAACAGGATGCAAACTTGCTCCTAGCTTCGCTCTGTTTTATGCAGTCTTCGCATCCCTTGTGCTCAATAAACTGATCACCTTATTGTAACTTAGAACTGGCTCTTTCTGGACTATGAAGAATTTAACAATTTCCACGGGCAACCAGTATTACCACAACAGATCAAGATCCAGTAAAATGGATTTTTAATATACACATTGCTATTTACTGGCTTCTTTTTAATACATGCTGTGGTATTCAAAAGGGCTTTACACACATCTCTGAAGTTATCCCCCCATTTGGCATCTAGGGAACAGAAGTCCATATCCTCTAAGATAATTAGATACTTAATGATCTACGTGTCTATTTACTTTTTTTGAGGATCTCGGCTGCAGAGAATATTAAGCAACTTACCCAAATGTCATACGAAAATGCTTGTGGTAGTGTCTTACAGGAAAAAAAACCGAACCAGAAACCAATCTCCTAAATCCATACACTTTGTCTTAACTACTATCCTTGTGAATTACGCTGTTATATAATGTAATTAGGAGAAAATAGCAAGTTCTATTCTAGGAACTTCTAATCAGCGACAAGCACTGCACTTCTAACGATCTCATTAGAAAAGAAATGCATAATTGCACCATAGCACCAGCTAGCAAACTACACCTTCAGCCACAGGAACAGCCCTTTCCCAGGTACACAGAGCAAATTCGAGTGAGACCACTTCTGCTATAGGTAACACCAGGAAGACTCACAAGTAGGAACTGGTAAGGATTTTGTCATTTCTAAACACAACATAAAGGCTTCTTAATAAAAGAAGTCAAAAAGAAAACTTTATTACTAAGGTATTGTTTGTTGAGAATAAATACTAAGCTGGTGCTTTGCTGCTGTCCTCTAGTGAAGCAGTTTTATATGCAAAGCCTACTTCCAATAGGAGTAGACCTAGAGACCACAGACTTACAAGCACCTTGGATTTTGATCTAATCTTTGCAAATACATTCATATTCAGTAATCGCTATGTACATTTTATTTATACCTGCCTATTCTTAACGTGCACATTTCAAGGCAGGCACCTCACTCAACACCATAAATGAAAGAACCCAACATTTCTGCCATATCCTTACAAGTTCAGTGCATCTCAGGCCACCTATGACATGCTTGTTGCTGCAGTGAATACTATTACCTAACCCTATCAAAGGATGAAAGAGGAGGCTGCTGGCCCAAACTCACAGAGTCAGAGCAGACATCTGGTGCCATCAATAGTAGATATTATAGACCATGGCTGAGCTGTAAAACCTGACTTAGGTTTGAAGTCCCCCCACACATGAGAGCAGTGGGGTCTACATTCTGGGTTTGAAGTCATCACTGGATGTAACGATGTACTTTCCTGCTTGAGCAGGAAGGAGTGAGCTCCAGCAGCAGGGATCACAGCTACAGCTATGGGCTAACAGGATGGTCTTGTGAGATCCCTAGGCAATAAAGACTAGTATCTTGTGGCACATGGAGAGACAGTTTAAGGTTCTCAAAACAGACATAGTAGCCACTGAACAGTGTTTCAGCTCTTTCACAGCTTTCTCTGCTAGCATCAGCAAACTCCTACTTGAGTGTGCAGCTCTGTAAAATGGGAATTTTACAGCTCCACAGGGAAGATGAGAAGGAGTAAAGCACCAAAGCAAGGAGTTAGGCATCTAAAAGCTTTATTGATCCAGGTCTAAGTATACTCTATTATTGGACTCCATGTTAGGTCATATCTGGGAGCATAAGAAAAGCAGCCATAAGAGGCAGCAACAGGATTGAACTCTAAAGTAAGGAAAGAATGTAAGAAAACCTATGAACCGAAACGCTTTAACTTACGAAGGCAAGGACAAGAAGTGGTTAAGAGGGGATTTTGCTTAAGCACAGAGAAGAAAATCTTCAGAGATACAAATCACGACTGCTGATGATTCTGTTTTCCTCCTGACACAGATAATGGGATAAGTGGGCATGCATGGAAATCTCAGAAAGAATTTCTGAGGAGATGAAAGCCTTTCAGAAAGCTAGCTCCATTATACCATTTTCCCATGTGCCTCCTGCTGGGAAAGGCTGGGAGTACAGCTACCCGCAGCTCCTCAACCTGCAGGAATAGCTGGGAACTCTTCCATGCCCAGGAACAAGCCTTAATCCCTGATCTGCCCACCTCTGCAAACAGCCAGGCCTGAAGCAGCTCCGAGATGTCTCCCATCTGCCTCTCCCTCCTCATTTCTTAATTCACTCTCCACAGGGAAAGGCAAGGACTGGAGTATCTGTGAAGTATCAGCAGTGCTCCATCCTGGCTAGGATGCTTAGGTCCCATAGTAGTGCTAGAGGGTCTGACACAGACCCGGTCCTATCTCTGCTTGCAAAAAGAGAGTTGTTGAGGCTGGAACAGTCTGAGGGATTCTCCTATGTACTAACTCCTCATGCAGGACAAAGCACAGAGTGAGTGAATAAAGCATCCTCCTCTCCTTCTCCTGCACTGGGCAAGCCAGGGTCAAAGCTCATTCACTCATGTGCGAAACCTAAATCTCTGTAAGGCTCCTCTTCTCTCTTTTTTTTCAATTCTCCCCACCCCCAGTCACTCTCCCTCTTTTTTGGATGTTGCCATGGAAACTGCATCTGGTTTCCATTCTCTTTCTTTCAGTCATGTCCCTGCTCGGAGTCAGAGACAGCATTGGAGAGACATTGATCAGTGATTCAATGAGCCAGACCCAGGGGAACCAGGCTGGCCTGCAGCACTGAGTACGTGACCCCATGACTCTCCATCACCACCTTCCTCATGGAGAAGGTCCAACTTTGTTATTATTATAGCAATAATAAATGCCTTTAAGGTACCATCCTTTGGTGGGTCAACAGAAACCTCCTCCACACACACCTCAAGCTCTCATGCAGGTCTGTCAGGAGATGCTGGGGTTATTCCCATGCCCCTGTACACACTAAAGTCTAACACCAGCTGGCAATAGGGGAGCCTGTGAGGCACTGATGTGGTATTTCTCTTTGAAAAGTAACATGTACCCCCACCAGCTGCCCCTCCCAAAGCTGCTAGAGCAACGATGCTCTTTTCGGGGCCTTGTGTTAGACCACATATACCAGCAAACATAGGGCTGTAGGATACACAAGATCCCTCACAGCCAATTCACCTGCATCCTGCTCTTCAGTGCCTTACTGCTGCTGTCCTATTTCTCATCACTCTGCATCAGGAAAGGAGCATGAGTGAAAGCCGGAAACAGCTGTTCCAACACACCAAGTCAGTAAAGCAACATTTCCATTAGGAAGGGAATATTTTGGACAGTGAACAGCAACAACAAAAGGCCAGGAAAGAGGAAGACACATCAGTAAAGACAAAGCAATCTCAAAGCAAGAAGGGATGGGAAAAAAAAATCTGTTGAAATGGGGCCAAGAGAAAGCCTGGCCAGCTTTTTTAATTCCAGCTTGCTACTAGCTGAATCCCTTTTCCTGCAGCCTCCTCCCACCACCTCCCTGAAGGGTACTGTTGCCTCCTAGCACACTGATGTGCCAAGGAGCCCTCTGACAGCTCTCTATTAATTAACTTCATGCCAATACAAATTTTATTTAAACTTAAAAAAATCCAATTCACATTGATCCACCTTCATTGCTCCATCTGGCTGCCAATCAATGGCTGCTCAGCTTTACCTGATGGGGGAAAAGATCTTGCAGCTCTATGGAGAAGGGAGTGCTTGGCAAGCGGGAAATGAAAGCGCTGTCTTTGGGCCTCTCCCCCATCCTACACCCATTATGAAGGGAGCTATATGTGTGTCCCTTCTTCTTCCCTGATTTTTCTGCATCCTCCCATTTCTTTGCAGACCTCCCACTCCTGACAGCATGAGGTGTCTCTGTATACCAATTGCCCAGGGTCCCATTGTCCTAGCCTAGGATGGGGCTTTTCTCATATGGCAGAGCAGGCTAAAAGCTTATACAATGCACAGGGCTCAGTGGAAGCAAGAGGAGGATGAACTGGCCCCCTGTGTTTAGACTTCTGACAAGATCTGCTGGGTTTCTCAATGGCAATTGTTGCTTTACTCTCAGAGGGAAAAGCTTTGTCTCTTCCCCTTCCCTCTGCCCCGGTAATCGATACGGCTTCCACAGAGAACAGCCTTTCCCAAACAATGCTTTGTCCCTTGTCTGCACTAAGAAAATTGGTGAGCATTTTTTCTTCTCTGCTCTGTAAATAACAAAATAAGATGCTTGAGAGGAGACATAACGCACACATCATTACCTAAGGATCAGAGAGGGGCTGCTGGTCCCACGCTGCCTTCAAAACATTATTCTTTTCAACATTACTGGCTGTTGGCAGTCAGGGCAAATGGTCTAGCTCTGGCTGAGTTTAGCACACACAGCTCAAGCTGGCCTTTTTCCTAATGTTTAGGGTTAATTGACTCACCTGTGACCCAGGAAGAAGGTGAGGACATGTAACCTTGCACCATTACACTATAAGAAAGGTCACATAACAAGCAGTTTTAGTTATTGCACTCTTTCTAAGCCTCTCCTTGAAAAATAATCATACTATTCTGCTATAAGCAAAGATTTCAGCTTGCCAGTATGGCACTGAGGGGGCTCAACAAGCTTGTTTTGTTACTGAGATTCTAAAATCTCACTGTTCAGGACCTCCAGTGTTAGTAAGCAGTAAAACAGAGACTGTTTTACCAAAACCATCCGGCTTTAGCCGTCATTTGACAGATGTAGAGAGAAGACAGTAATGGGCTACACCCAGGTAGAGCCCTTGAAATCATCATTAAAATTCCACCACTAAACTACCTGGTGATAGACTGTGATGGAGTCATAGCATTTCTGCCAGCTGAAAAATCCTGCTGGTCCAAGAGGTCATGTACGCAGGATTTCCTTCGAAGAACACATTCATCTGTTTTGGCACAGACCAGAGAGTGCAGTAAGCTCTGGCCATTCTCTACAGCATACATTGTTCTTGCCTACTGGGCCAAGGCAGTTGCTTGTCTGCCCACAATAAGTGAAGCATCCAACCTACAGGCTTAATGTCTTCTGTGCACAAGTCTTTGCATGCACCCACACATGTATTTCACTGTCTTAAAAGACAATAGTATATTGGCTTACATACCACAGCTTCTATTTGTGGGTGAGCAGTAAAGGGAGGATAAATCCTCCGCCCCTGCCGAAGCAAAACAATGTGATCTAGGCAAATATGTCAGACTGCTTCTCTAATTTAGGTGATGTTTATATGCTGAGCACACACTGGTGGGTATGCCTATAAACCCAATACAAGCTGAAACAGAGGAGGCTGGATAGCCCTGAAATGGCAGTCTAAGTGCTTGTTGGATATTGTAACAGCATGGCTTGTGCAAATTCACCACTAATACTTGCAATCCCTAAGCCTGAATAAATGCATTACAGGCTTGAACCACAGAGAGAACAAATGAGCGGGCAGAAGAAACAGAGGACTGTTAGGCTTATTATGTCTTTGGTTCCTGGAAAAAAGTGATACCCACTTGATTTTCTTGCCTCCTTATAAATGTTCTCGTCTAGTTTCGGTAACACAGAATCATTCCATTGCAAATAAAGTAATTCTGATGCTTGTGAGCTAGCTATTTCCTGATGGCAGGTCCCAGAAACCTTATCAGCTAACCAGATCTGACTCTTGTTCTTCAATGAGGTAGAAGAGGGAGCCACAGGACATGGTGAATCCAAATTTACTTCAGAAATAGGTTCTAAGTTCAGGATGGGCCAAGTGGGAAACTTTGTGTTTGATTACTCTCCATTAGGCTGGAGTTTGGAGCAGGGCAGGATTCGGAAGCAGCTCCAAAAAAGCTTTTGGAGGAATTAAAAGGAACTTTGTAACAGGAGCTGCTGGAAAACTTTAATGGGTTCTCAGGTCCAGCCCAAGTGGGCATTGCTCTGTCTGTGCTTTGTAGCGCATGCAGAATGCTTGGTTTGAGGTTCTATTGAGCCATAGTTAGCTACTGGTGACATGCTTCTGCTGCTTGGTGAAAGCTCAGCAGGATCTCAAGTTCCATCTGGTGGCAATCTCACTCCAAAGACATCAGGGTTGATACCTGAAGAGGGCCCACATAGCTCAGTTCTACAGTAATCCCACAGCACTTTTTATCCTGTAGTGCTTATCCTTTTGAAATGCCCATCTAGCTTCGCATTTTCATTGCCAGAATGGGGATTAAAGGACAGCTAAATAAAGGAATTATTTCAAGATAACACAAAAAGACCAAAAAAGAGCAGGAAGCTCAACCTCCAGCTCCCAAGTCCCAGGCAAGTGTTTCATCCTCCCTCCTTCACAGTCTGAGACACCTGCAAGATTGCTGTGGCTATAGCTGCTATAGCAAACACATTACCCACAACCCTTCCCATGCCCATCCTCCAAGTCTTTCTGCTGACCCTTCTTTCTTTTACTTATTTGCTCTTTGTGCACTTTCCCAGGCCTCTTTTTGCCTCCCTCTCCTCCTGCAAGGACAGATATACACACCATCTATGCAGAACTAGAAAAGAAATATCCACAGGCTGCTGAACTTGCTCATAGGAAGCAAACAGCCACAGCAAAGCAAGCATCCCTGGCCCTTACAAACCTGGCTTCACACAATGAATCAAAGGTACTTAAGCTGGCAGTAAACCACCTTGGGCTTTTGGAGCTTGCTGGCAGGAAAAAAAAAGCTGAAAGGGAAAGGAGTGAGGGAAGAGGAAGAGCAAAATATCCAAGACCCCACAAGTAAGCTAAAGAAGTCAGAGGGACAACATAAGCTACATCTTTGGTATTTGCTCTGATAAACATCATTCCCCATGTAGCTTCTAAGGGACTACCCTTCACTCTCCTCAGTCCTCATCTTTGGTCTCCTCCTGTCTCCTTCCCCCCATCAGCTCAGACACATGCAGCACTGTGCCTCCCTGCCTTTAATGCCCTCTTTACTGCTCAGACACACCCTTTACACCCTTTCCTCTTTTTCTCCTGGGACCCTTACCCCTTAACTCCATCCCTGTATCAGGCTCTTTTCTTTCACAGACTTTGACAGAAAGAAGCAGGTCTGAAATGAGCTGTTATTCAGTCCCAAATTACTGACCCTTAGGGGCAGCGACAGCTGTATACACTTATAGTGTCCCAATCACCACTTAAGGCCTTTTGATATTGCTACAGGCACCACATCTAAAGCCAAAAGGGGTTATTTGGGCTAATATAACCTCCAGGACAACATGGGCTGGAAAACAACTCCACGATTTCAGCACTCAGTAGTTGGTTGCACTACAAAATTTCTTAGAAAGGAACCCAGTTTTGACTAAAAGACTCCAGCTGAAGGACTGTCTGCCATAAACTTAGTCAGACCAGCTGCTATCATCCTTTTTAACTTCCACCTCATTTCTAGTACAAATCCATCCACCTTCAGCTACTGATTGGTATGCTTATGCCTAAAATCATCATATTGTCAAAGCTAGTCAAAACCTTTCTTTCTTTTCAGGAAAAAAAAAACATAAGTTCACAGTTTTTTGCCAGGAATGAAACACGCTCAGATAAGAGGTTTCCTTATGAAAGAAAAGTATTGGGAAAAGCATTCTGTTTAGGAGGTGTAAGAATCTTTTGTTTCAATGATGCTGAAGTCCCTTGCTTTAGTAAGGACAAAAAGCTTCTGCTGGCACAACTCAGTCTTCTTATTGGTCTGTGGTGAGGCATTCCTGCTCATGGCAGGGGGTTAGGATTAGATGATCTTAAGGTCCTTTCCAAGCCAAACCATTCTAGAATTCTATGATTTTTCTACCAGGGAGGGCATAGCAGGGACCCAATGAGGCTGTAGGACCTGCAACCTTGCCAAAACTCAGCTAGGTAAAGCCAAGGTGACCTGATGTGGGGCTGGATTTGAAAAGGAGGCCAGACTTTGTGACCTGCAGTAGTCCCTTCCAGCCAGCCTGTTTGCAGTTCTGTAGAACCAAGCCACCACCAAATACTCCACCCTATATAAAACTAAGTATTTCACTAAGCCTTCCTCACAGTTATAGTATCAAAGGAAAACTTGGACAGTGTTTCAGCAGAAGTTATAAATTTGCTCTTGAATTCAACCCTTGAGCTTTCTTTAGCATGGGCAAAGCACATTTAGCTCTCTTCACTTTTGCTTCCTTGCTTTCCTGTGCCAGGGATGGGTGGGCAGACAGCAGCCCATCCCTATCTATGCAGGGACATATTTTAGTAGGAGTGCCACGACACACAGCACCTTTTTTCTTGTGAGAGTAGCAGAAGAGCTCATCTGCAGAGGAATGTAACATTAAAGTACTTCAGAGGAGTCCCTATTCCAATTCCCAAGCTACAATACCTCCTTTTCCTAGAAAATCTTTGGGAAAAATCAACTCTTTCTTTCACAAAATTTCAGCTGAAAAATCTTTTGAGATATCTTTTTCTGTCAAAAAAAGCTGCCAGTTTTCCCACTGAAGTCTGGAACAAATTCAAAGTGACAATTTTTTTCTGCTGTTTTATTTTAAAATGTCATATTCCTACTTTTTTCTCTTTTTTTTTTTTCCTGGAGTGGAATAAAAGCATACGTGACAACGTGACATTTCCACTCAAGCTATCATTTTGTTTCTCCTCTTTTATTTTTTTTAAGCTGAGAAACAGAAATGGGATATTTTCAGTCAAAACGTTGATTTTTGAACTCAAATGTTTGTTTCAGGCTTCCCTCGGAAACATCATTTCTTTTTCCTCCCAATAGAACTGACGTTGTTTTCCTTCCCAGAAAAGTTAATTTTCAAACATACTGATGTTTCTTGGCCCTTGCAGGAATACCTTTTGCGCATAAAAACTTCAGCTTATGCTAACTAATCCCTCTGCCTTGGCAGTTAATTGGGCAGACATGGGTTGCTGGAAGGACAGTGGGAAAACCCCTCTTCAGTTTGTGTCAAGGCTCTGAAAAGGGGCTGCAGTCTTTTCCCAGTTGACAAGGATGGGACGCACTGCCCTGAGCACGTTTTATCTCCTGCCCCAGTATATCAAGGCAAGAAGAAGTGTGTAAAATTTCATAGAACTACAGAATGGTTTGGGTTAGAGAAGACCTGAAGATCATCCAGTTCCAACCCCCCTGCCATGGGCAGGGACATCACACGCTAAACCATGTCACCAAAGACAACAGCCAACCTGGCCTTGAGCACTGCCAGGGGTGGAGCATTCACAACTTCCTTAGGTAACCTGTGCCAGTGCCTCACCACCCTCACAGTAAAGAACTTCTTCCTTATATCTAGCCTGAACTTCCCCTGTTTCAGTTTGAACCCATCACCTCTCGTCCTATCACTACAGTCCCTAATGAAGAGTCCCTCTCCAGCATCCTTGTAGGCCCCCTACAACAAATGTTGGGAGCTTCAGTAACTGTGTACAAGGTGGGTCTCAGCCCTTTGTTGGTGGCTGAGAACATAATTTGTTTCCTTCCAGAGTTTCTAATCACTTTGATAGTCTTCACAGCTCTCTATAAACTGTACTTTCAAAATTAAATGAAAGGCACAGTGAGAGACCCTGCTGTCTGAGTGCACCCTTCTTCCTGCCTCAGACCCAAGGACTTAGCTATGAAATTTTGTGCTGGAATCCGGTGCCCGAATGCCATTTTGCATATGAGAAGTAAAGTCCTATTTGGTCAAGAACAAAAATCCACACCCTAACTTAATACATTTTACTTCATTGCCAGGCCTATGGCAATATTGATGTCTCTGCTCAGGCTTTCTCATCATGACTTAGGGAAATGTCTAGCTTCCAAACTTTGTAGGGAGGTTTACAGTGCTGCACAATCCTTCTTTATATTAAATCCACAAAGTGATGATGATAATGTGGCTAAAAATATTTGACAGCAAGGGATTGAGTGGGTGAAAAGCAGGGGTTTGTGAATTATTGCTTGAGTACTGAATACTGAATTTGGACACATACACTTATCCCTGCTTCTACACTTAGTTCACTCTCTTGCTCCAGTCTCCACACCTTACCTAGAATGGTCCTGATCAAACATGGCTTTTTAGCTTGTTTCTTCTATTGAGTGTACCCCACCGTATGGGTTCATGAAGTGCTGTCCCTTAAAGGACGTTTCCAAAATCCATGTCCTGATTGCACATTCATCACCCAACATCACTCTATCCATTTCCACTGAGAAAAATTGATCAATCCATAGCTCCCTTTCCCTGGCAGGCATGGGGAGGCAGTATATAGTAAATCAAGCACTAATACTACTAACAGAAAAACTTCACCAAGGATACGCCTTGCATAACAACTTAGCTAAAAGACTGCATATGCAACATGTAAAGCATTAGAAAATGTCCACTGGGGTGTCCCTGGGAACCTCAAGGTTGCCTAATGGTCCAAACAAGTGAGCAGCTTTCCTCATCGCTATTTACACTGCACCTTCATTGTTATGCTTTAGAACAGATAGAGTTTCCAACATTAAAAGTGGCACCTCTGATGCTGAACTCAAATCTGCAATAAGGAGAAGCAGTAAATGCTACTGTGGGGATGCTGCTGCTACTGGACCCATTGCAGATCCACACACGTAGAGCCACTCACATTTTTAACCTTGTTCTTGTTCATTCAGATAGCCAATTTTGCAAAAGAAGTTAGAGCTCCTGTGACCACCTGGTTTATTGAAGTTCCTAACACTTTCTCTCTAGTTTATCATCAGCTTCTTTCTAAACCTTATTTAGTTCTCATCTGTCAGCGTGATTCTCCAGTCCGCAACACAAAGCCTGGCTGAAAGGAGTTATTAAGTGTTAGAGAAAGTTGTAAATGAAATCTAATTCAGAAGTCCATACCCTCATGCCTAAAGGAAGTATAGCTCTGTGAGCATGAGGAAAATGAAACACTGAAGTCAGAGAGCATCAGGTACAAGATAAGCAGGCTCTGTATTCATGCTCTTCCTTCAAAGCATATTGCTGATGTCAATGTGAAATATTTTGTACCCTTGTCAAAGGTGAGGGAGCATGGTGTCACTTCTAGCACTTTCCTCATGAACTGAGAATTCATGTTTGGAGTCTACCCCGGTTCACAAAAACACCCCTCAACTGTCCTGCTAAGACAGGACGAAGTTCAAGAGCATCCTGAACACATGATAGGTTATCACTGTGATGATATCTGGGGAAAACAACTGCTCTCAAAGCACAGTATGTATTCTTAAACATGGAAGTGCTACCAGGCATGGCTGCAACACCTTTAGAGAAGTTTTAAACTCAGCTCTGCTGCAATGATGCAGCCCACAACCACTTCCCTGTGCAGCTCATCTCTTCTTCCTGCTGCCTTCCCATGCTTCAGACCAATACCCCAAAGCTCATGCAAGGTAAGCATGCCTTCACTTCAGGAGATGCCAAGAAACACTGCATTTCAAGTAACGATGTCTCTGATGTTTTCAAGGCTAGACGTCAAAAGCAGCTTTACCAGAGCAATAATAAAACAACGCATTCCCCAGTTAGGGGCTATGGGCTGCCCTCACACAGAGTCCATGTTCTTCAAGGTGCGTAGGGTGCGTGACTAATAATCCATGGGTCTCCACAGTTGCTTCATGCGCTTACACACACACAAGCACACCCTGCTGTAAATGAACATGCAGACAATCTCACCTGCATGGTGTTTACACCACATTGATAGACTCTTTATTACCCCAGATAATAACTAAACTACTTTTACTCATATTTATACTCAACGGCTCCCCAGTAGCCGGGACTTGGAATGAGTCAGGCCTGAGATGTGTGTAGTAGTCATGCCAAATAGAGGCACCATTCTCATATACAACACTGAACCTGCTGAGCTTGATGGGACTTAGTAGCTATACCTAGTTGCATTATACTGCTAAGAGCCAAAAAACCCAAGGTGGGTCAAAAGTCCTCAGCATAAGCATGAAAACATCATCTGAATAATCTCTTCATCTCCAGTAGTGAGGCAAAACTGCCTAAGCAGGATGACATTCTGACACTTTCCTATGTGGCAGGCAATTTCCTCTTACGTCCCTGACAAAGAAATACATAGTAAGGTAATCTTTTAATCAAGACTTTCATTTAGATGTTAGGCTAAACCAAGCTGAACCGGCTTAGCAGTGTACAGCAGTAGAGCAGACATCAGCCTTCAAAGATAACTTTGCAGGGGTTGCACAAGATGCAGCAGCAAGAAGGGCATGCCGTGGGTGACACTGGATTACTTTGGCGTTGGAGCCTGTTAGTACCCTGCTATGCTAACCATGCACTAGTACACATTAGTACAATAGGGAGTCTGAGTCACATTCATAAATCAGATGGAGGAAGATAATCACTGTGCAAAGTCATGGTGGAAGGGTGTGGAGTAAGCAAATGCCACCCAAATCTCCCCAAAGCCAAAGGACACTCACAAGAGAAAAAGGGAAGCAGATCACAGAATGGTGGAAAGCCGTATTCTGTAAATCTGGAAAAAGCCACACCATTGCAAGTAGTTTTGCTACATATCTAATGAATCCATATCAGCTACTCCTTAAGTGCAGTCTAGCAGATAAAAAGAAGGAGGACAAGGCCTCTGACACAATAACTTGAACTGAAGCCACTAGAAGCATAGTAAAGGCCCCACTGCTTCATGGGACCCAGTGCAACACCTACAAATAGAATACCTTTCCATCAAAGAATGGGCTCAATAGAAAAGTTATTACACAAGGCTACAGTAGGACATCTGTTATAAATTCCCCAGATGAAAGAGGGAAGTCTGAGAGACAACTAGATACCTGATTTTTTCAGGCCCCAGACATAGCCATGAGTGGAAGTCCAGGCTCCTATGTGGGTATGCTACTCAATACACTGGAAGCACTGTTTTAGCTCTACCTTATCCTGGTCTTCTTACATGCTTAGTTTGGGCTGCCATTTCCAGGACTTAACCACATAAACAAGCCTGTTCAGCTCAGTTAAGAGAAGCACCCCACACAAACCGAGATGCACATACTTGCTATTTGTTCTCAATGCAAAGGCAGGGTCTACATAGGCATGTCACCTCTTCAGCTCTTGCAGACACCAGATGCAACGTCTTTCATGCCCAACACGCAATTTTTCTCTTTGCTCTCCTATGGCTAGCCTTGGGCCTCTGTCTTTGCAGTTCAACATCTCAACTGCCCTGTTACTCTGCAACCCCTACCCCAAATACAGCTGGCTAAGGAAGTCTGTAAACTGTTGCAATGGATTAACAGGTAAGAGAGAAGCTACCAGGCTTCAGAACATCCTGGATGTGCTGCCAGGGAGGGTGTGCTACATCACACAAGCCCCACCTAAACTCTTTCTCCCTTTCACTAGGTATTGATCTACCTCTGTTGCATTTCTTGACTGGGACCAAGGCCTGGTGTCTGGAAGGATCTGTTCATATGATCTTGCTGTCCTCAAGACAGGTTGAGAAGGTATCTAAGATTGTATTGCTGGTGCAGAGAGAGCTCCAGGGCTTATGCAAATCTGCTTCTCACCCTGGGCAAGGCAGAAGGACTCAAATATAATGAGCACAGAAAGGCTGATTTTTGTATGAGGCTATTAGACCGGGAGGAAACCAGAGAATTGTGGTAGCAGTTCAATGTCATCTCACCAGGTCTTTATGTCTAGCCTGGATTCAGGGGACACAGAGGATGCATAGTGCATGCCGGGTCTCTATACTTACTCTTTCCTTTTGTCTAGGTACATAACAGTAGGACCAGGATAGGCTGATCATTAGAAAGCACTTTTAATCAGACCTTCATGAAGATCACAAAGTCATCAGCTCACAGTGAGGGACTGCCAGGGACTCCATGATGAATGCATTTGCAAATATTGCTGCGGAATAATTTCCTTCCGACACCAGAGCACTCCAAACAAATTAGATTCCCTCTAATCACATCTCCTGTCTGTGGATGAGGAAAGATGGGCCTGTCAGCAGAAACACATTTAAGGGGTGGGCAGCGGAGAGGAGAGGGTGGGAGGTAAGGGGCTAGATACAGCAGGCAGGCAGATGAGGTGCTGGAAAGTTGCCCAGCTTTGAGAAGGGTCTGAGCAGTGGTGTGGATACACAGCAATACCAAGCATGTTAACAGCTCTCCCCCTGCTTGCGCACACACACAACATGAATGCTAGAGGTCGAAAAGCCCAAAATCCACCTGGAATTTTACAGTGGTGCAGAATAAGAGGAAAGAGAATTGTGCCAGCATCATTTATCTCAGAGGGTGAAGCTAAGATTACACAGATGAGCTAAAAGCAGTTTTTGTGATGAGGCAAAGCCTGTGCACTGCTTTCCTCACTGTCTTCCTAATGCCCTACCCTTAGCTGGGACTCTTGAATTAGTGAAGCAGAAGGAACAGCTTCGCAGATAATCCAGTGCAGGTGACTCACAAGATGCAGTAGTAGGATGGAAACACAGTTGGGAATTGACAATTAGTACGGGGTGGCCATTATGCCATGCTGGAGGCATTCAACAAAGCTGGTAGTTCTAAACTCATGCTATGTCTGAACATATTAGTTTAAGGCTCTTGGAAATCAGGGACACAACAGGACTTCAGTTTAAAGACAAACCAGGGATGAACAGCACTTCGTGTTGTTAAAATGGAGAATACTGTACTGAAAAGTATGGTTTAAGTAAGATGCCTGAAGGCTACTACTCTTCTCTAGAACACATTTAGAATAAGTGTTGGAAGCTGTCCAGAAAACTTATTGCATAGTAGTATGATTGTACCAGTATCATGTCTATCATCTACGATTTCCCTGAATGCATGAATTAACCCAACAATAGCTTCCTCCTCCTTTGCCTGAAAAAGTCAAGCATCATCATTTAGCTACACATTGCTTAGTGAGTGACCTGGCAAGTCACAGGTAACAGTTTCTGTTCTGGACAAGTGCAATCCACAGAGGAAAGGTGGCGATACAGCAAGCCTGACATTTACTTCATCCAGTTATTCTCCAACGTTGGCTCGAGATCTACTGTACCCATTTCTACTAAGGAATCGGAGGAGCCTGATATTCTTAGAAAGCAGTTTCTGCCATGTTTTCACGCATGGGGTATGAAAGCGTGCAACATGGTAGATAAGACAAGGATTGTGGGCACGTTCTGTGAATACAAAGCAGTAGGAACAGGCTGAAAGAGCTCAGCACAAAGCAATTATGTAAGGAAGGACTGAGAGGCACACTGCACTTGCAGGCCTGCGAGTTATCTGTTGAAGGACTTACAGTTGGTGCTTTATTCATTTCC
Organism: Psittacus erithacus; assembly: GCA_009867235.2. NCBI lineage: Eukaryota > Metazoa > Chordata > Aves > Psittaciformes > Psittacidae > Psittacus > Psittacus erithacus. Next base: position 70,404 of record WYDI02167614.1, on the reverse strand, counting down.
CTGCTCAGAGGATCTAGGGTAGTTTTTGGCTTCCCACTCCCTAGCTGGTAACAACTTGCTGTTCACAGTTCCCACTCCTGGCAGCTCGAAAAACTCTGCCAACAGCTCACTACTGAAGAAGAAAATGTAAGCCCAGTCCATGCCCCTTTTAATTAGCTTTGAGATCTGGCACCGAGCGAGCTGACACAGAAGAGACAAAGTAAAGAGGAAGTCTTGTTTAAAATACAGCAGGGAGCTAGCTGTGGAACGACGAGAGTTGGGGGGAACGGAGGAAGGAGAAGGGAGCTGCTGTGAGAGCAGTTGGCCTTGTTTGCTTTCCTGGAAGCCTCTGTGTGCTTCCCCTCCAACGTGCACTGGGTTTATATAGGGGGCAAACCCTTATGGGGCAAATGGGCTCAGAGCAAGTCTTGGGCCAAGCAGCAAGCTGCCAGCTTCCCCTCCTCCTCCTGCACTCTCTTTCACACTCTGGCGCAGCAGGACCTTCTTATCAGGTATGATAAGCAGCACTCCTGAGCATGGCTGGCAGCTTTCCAGCTCACGTTCCCGGAGCTCGGCCGGGCGCTGCCGCTGTGTGAGCACACTTTAATAAAAATCTGATTTTTATCTGAACATTTTATTAATCCAAGCTCAGCCCTTTGCCAAAAAAGCCAACACGCTGAATATGCCAACGCGTGCTTGCTCCGGCTTCTAATGCCAGCGTACCTCTGCCCACAGAGTCTCCTCTGCTTCACACTGCGAAGCATTTTCTAGGCAGAGTTGCTCCTGCTTTATTTCTTTGCCCCTCTGCTGTGCTAAGGAATGGCAGGGGCTCTCTGCAACTCTTTTGCCCTCCCTTTTTTTTTTGCAGTGATTTTGAACCAGAAGGGAAAAGAAAAATTGATTTTTCACTCATATGTTCCTATGGACAGAATTACTGTTTTCCCCAAAAACACATGGAAAGACACTGGAGAGCTGCAAGCCAATCCTAAAAAATATTTTATATATATATCCCTTTCTCATCCATCCACCACTGCCCCACTGTCATGCACCACCTCTCATGATACATCCATCTCAATCCTCTCACAGGGTGGGCTGAAATGTTAACATCACTGGGTACTAGAAGTCAGCCTGCTGCAACATGGTTAGAGGAAAGGAACAGGGAAGATGGAAAGGTTTGTGTGGGACCAGGCTTAAAAGATGAGATGGGTGTTCTAAAATCATCCATAGTCAGTACAGTTTTTCTGTGCCCTGGCTGATGGATTGGCATGATTTCCTGGAATAAAACAGCCTGCTCTGCTGCTTTTCCTACTCTTACTGTGCCAGTTTAAGAATGGGACCCAAAGACTTGCATCTCAATAAGGGACTATGCCAGTGGGCCATGTTCTCATATAAGGAAGGAGCCATCCTACTGTCCATAAGACTGATGGCATTCAGTGCAAAAAGTGCCTTTTTTTGAGCTGTGTTAGAGCACTAAGCACCTTCTAGGGCCATAATACTGATCCACAGTCTTTACTGGCAACTGTATTTTGGCCTTTCATCCTTGAAGGAAGTCACATATTTTCCCATTCCATCTCTCTATGGTTCTTCTGTAGAGGTTGTCCTCATTTGTCCACTGCTCTTTTATATGCATAATATGTTTTCCCCACAAGCTTGAGATCAAACTCTCCCATTCTGTATTCCAAACCCTGCTCATCTCCTGCTGCAAGCACTGTTTGTCTTCCATCTCACTTAAGCCAGGCTAAATCCTAACCTACTCCTGTACAAGCTCAGAACTTCCTGTCATTCCTTTGAGAAAAGTTCATTGTGGTTTTAAGCTTATCATCACAAACCTTCTGACTCCTTGGGATTCTCCTTCAATCCAGTTAATGGCCCCCTTTTCAGCTGTCTGATCAGCACTAACAAATGCACAGGGGACACCACTCACAAGATCTGGTGCGGGCCAGCCAAGACTGCACCTTACGAGGTGAGATGACATGAAAACACAAAACAGCTGCATATTGCTTCCCAAGTCATGCAAGCAATAGATTTGACAAGCAGTAAGTAAATGGTAAAATGGGCTTTGAAAGCAAGGATGTACAGATAGTTCATTCTTCTCTTACTATTCATTTGGGCAGTTACTTTTTGGAAGAAAGCATAGGTTTAATGCTGTCAATGTATTACAACTGAAAGAGCAAGAGAAGATGGAGTTCTGCCTGGAAACTCAGGAGATACTTATGAGACAGAAGTTCAGCTGTTAGCTCTGCTGGAGACATCACTTGTGATATTGGTCAAATCACTATGCTTTAGCTCCTTCTTTGCATAGTTAGGATGTTGGGAATAGTCCAGCCCTGACCAGCAGGGATCATAAGATAATGTACAGCAAATAATGACTGAAAATTAGAGTTGGTGCTCTTCTAAAGGCTTCGAACAACAAGAAGGGAGGAAAAACTGCTGTGGGGATAACAGGTGAAATAATGAGCTTAACAGTGCCATGGGAATAACGTGTCCCAGAGTCCTGTTCCTATTAGGATTTTACATAAACTCTGTGTGCTCCCTATCTCACTATTTCCTCAGGCAAAAGACAAGCTGGCTGCTTGTGCTAGCCAAATGCTACAGTCAATTGCTTCATTCCCAGTCTTAGGGTCTGTCTTCTTTGGCATTAGTCAAAAAAAACCCCAAACAATGCCAGAACACAAACCAACCTTCTGCCCTTGCCAATCAACAGCAATCAAATTGCACCCTGCACAGGACCACTAACAGTTTCAAATGATGCTACAGTTTGTGTGCTATACGCTTGGGAATATAATGCTAAGTACTATTTCTGTATAAGGCCTGGAGCTCAAACCAGGTTCATTAAGATTTGTATTCTGCATTGTCTAAAGGCAAGCGCCATTTGGCCCTAGGCTTTGGACCGCAAAGATGTCTGTGCCATGCTGGACGATTTAACTTAGGTCCTAGGAAAAGTATGGACACATTAGTACAGCATGCTGATCAAGCTACCATGCTCTACTTCTCCAGGCAGCTAAGAAATCTGACGGGACGCCTTCCCACACATGCTTTTTCTGCTCCCAAAATAGCTGAGAGGATCTTGCACAACACTAAGGCACATACAAAGAGAGACTATCTTGCCCTTTTCCAGCTTCCAGCATGTTGGCATTCAGTCTTCTCACAACAGTGGTTGTTTAGATCAACGCACAGGTTATTCACTTAAAAAACCAAACCAACACAACTGCAATAATCAATTAGCAGCTCCCCCAGAACTCATTTACTTCATAGCTTGATCTATGCAAAGAATGATGTTCTCTCCAACTATGTGTATAATCTCAAAGGGGAGGTGTGAGCAGCTTTCACACACACCTAGAATCATCTTTCAAAGTGCCAGACATAGGCCACTGGACTAAATGAGACTGGAGCTCAAATATTTCTGCACTTGTGACATTAAAGAACCTGTGCTACAGGATAGTGAAGAAGCCATGAGAGTCCTCTCTAGTGAAAGCTTAGCATTAAGAAGGTCGAAGCCTTTATGAGTACAGCATAGGGACTTTGCCTGGTGAGCATGGTTTTCAAAGGACTATGGAAGGAGCAAAGCAAAGTACAACCACACAACCTTTTTTCTTCCTTTTTTTTTTCTTAGCTTAGTACAATTCCAAGCACAATAACTGGAGACAGAAACCACTGAACTGAGGCAACAGTAGGGAAAGAGTAAGGAACAAGCAGCTGCGGGTGATGGCTCCTCACAATCTTGAGATATTAGTGCAAATAGAAGCTTGTTATCATTTTGAAAGCACATTAATCGATCACCTGCTTACAAGATTGTTCCTGGTAAAGACTATTATGTGTACCCTGGGAAAAATAACACTGACTAGTGGATTTGTCAACACAGGACGAGGGCTCTGAGAAACCTCTGAGAGCAACTGCACAAGTACCCTGGCCTCTGCCTTGCTGCTATGCAGAGTGCAAACCTAGAATTATCCCAAGTGGGAGACCATTTTGCTTCACAGGATAAGTATTAAATGCTGCAGTTCTCTCCCAGAGAGGTAGACTTGTCACTCCAAGGATCTCTTTGCAAGGCAAATGCTTGCTTCTGTGGTCTGAGGAGGTGGTATAGCACACAGAAGGAATCCAAGGCACTTGCCAGCCCCAGTATGGTGAGGGGTGCTCATATATGCCTCAGCTACACAGATGACAGCTGCTGTTCAAAACATCTCCCTTCATAGGCTTGTGCAATATTTGCACAGAGCAGTATTATTCTAAATGTCTTCTAATTATTCCTCTGGATTAATGAAAACCTGTTATATTATTGACGGGTCTTTTGCAATATTTATAAAACATGGATTGGATTAAGGAGAAATAAATAAATATGTAGAAGATGCCCAACATAAATAAATATTCAGTCACCTATTTTTTCACAAGATGGTTTAAATACATAGCATTTTCAATAAATCTTTAATAACTCTGCAAATATTTATTTATTTGCTTTGAAGCATAAGGGAATTGCAAGAAAGCTCTGCAGACTGCAGAAAGGGCAGGCAGATGGAATGCATGCCCTACCATGGAGGCTTCAACCAGCTTCTGGCAAGGAAAGAAAACACATCCTCAGTTGCTCCAGGCTTGGGAGCGAAGAGAGCACAGGGAGGGGACTTTCAGAAACTGAATGGAGAAACATCCCAAATGCGTCATAACCAGCCATGCACACCAGTCACCGCTACCACGCAACACAACACCTATGCCCAGCCAACCACTGCCATGTCTCGCAAAGCTCATAATTACATTACAGAGAAGTCCTCAGTCTCTGTAAGATTCTCTGTCTCAGCTATTCTAACAGTAAGGGAATTACTGAGAGCAGATTTGCTAGAGCTCCCAAGCCAGCAATGAGGAAGGAAGAAAGGAAGAGACAGGTTGGTTGTGAACTCCCAATTTTCTCAGGTAGTCAGGTTTTCCCACAGGCTAATATAATGTCAAGAAAATAGTCCCTTTTAAGACTCTATGTGCAGCATTAAGCATCCTAAGTCCTGCCATAAAGAACATATCTGCTTTCTGCAAATAGGAAAGCTGGGCTCTGCTCAAGATTGCTCAATATCCAAGGTCCCAGATTTGGATATAAACTGGGATGTTAAACCTCTTGGAGAACACAAGGTCATACAGAGATCTTAAAAGTCAAACAGCACTACATTATCAAGAAGTTTTACTTTCCTACAGGCACCACAATGGTTTGTCTATCGTGACCCAGAATAACATCACGGCAGGTTATCCAAATGTGACTCTTCTGAAATATGTTTGCATAGCATCAAGTGCTTCCGAAGACAATGGCTCTTTGTAATCACTTGATATTGTGGTAAGAAATACTTTAAAATTAAATGCCCAAAACACATTTAACACATTTAGTTTTAATGAGAAAGGATGGTCATTGCATGTTAAATAAATACTGACTGTAACAAGCAAGTCAAGTTGCTGACTTTTAATAGCTGTGCAGTAAACTGTTTATGCGCCATTATGTGGATTTGGAAACATCAGCAAATATGCTTTTAATAATCAATTGATACTTAACATATAATATCTGCCTGATTAAATCAAACGAGATGGATGCAGCCACAGTAATTACTGTATATTGTTACAATGCCATTGGATTAGGGAAACATATTTATTGAGGTGGAAAAAAGTCAGAGGTAGATACCTATCTCCTTGTCTGTCTTCCTACTGCAGTACCTTGGGCTGTCATCTCGTTGATTTCCATAGGTAAGCAACGTTCACCCTAGTCAATAATTGGATGGGATACCACCAAGGGAAACCTGGAGTGCTGAGGGAAGTGATGCTAACAATGCAACTGAGGCTGCTCTTTCATTTTCCAGATGCAAAGTGTGATGCTGGAAGTCCTCCGAAGTGCAGCATCCCAGAGGGGATATAGCACTCATCTCCCCTGCAGGCAGCAATCCACAGCTCATGCCATCACTGGCAGAGCCATGGGCTGCTCCACCCAGAGACACCCCACAGTGGGTAACGACATTCCACTGCTGAAGTTTCTAGATGCAGCATTGCTGTCAGTTTCTTGTCAGAAAGAAAGGGCCCTCTGGAACAGGCTGAAGCAAGGAAGACCATCAAAGCCTTCTTTCTACTTGCTGAGTATCCTTTTCTCACTCCAGAAGTGCCCAGAGCAAATCCTTTACTGGTCTACTCCATCACACCTCTACTGGGGCAGGACCAGTGGCCAGAATGACACCAGTTTGTTTCACAGACACTGCAGTTACTTGAATCACAGTCCAGGGCTTGACACAGCAAAATACAAGGCTGCTTAAAGCACCTGGGCTTCCCTATGTCTGGCTGTACCCAGCGTGACATAGCATGAGCTGAACACGTAGCTCAGCTCTAGTTCAAAACTTTGGTTACTGGGAACACAAACATGCTCCTATGTGCTGATTGCTGGAATAAAACTACCCTTAGGCCACACATTTTAAGCCAAGGAAAGAAATTTTGGCATAGGCTTTAAGTTCTTAAACAAACAACACATGCTTATTACAAATGCACAGTGTATGAAAATGTAGCCTGTACTAAAGACAGCTGGGGAAAATCCTCCATTGTGTACATTGCTGTAGGCTACACAAAAGAAAATGAGACTGTGGCACTTCACAAACACTGAGGGCTGGCTCATATGTGTAAAAGCAGAGGGAACCAACAGTTCCATTCAACCTAGATCCAAGATTTATCACATTAATTCATCCTCCCCACACCAAACCCCCTGCAGGACAGGAAGGCATCTAGAACCAGACATGAGTGTTAGCAGGAGCTTAATTCCACTGACATCAATGGCATTCTAGAGGCCTGAACAAAGAGGTCATATCTGTCTTTGAATCCCAAGCTCAGTTACCAGGGGCCAGAATAACTACATACTGAAATAGGTGAACTTCAAAAGGTTCAGGAAAACATCTTAAGGGTTTCAGGAAGCTGCAGGAAAGTCTTTAATTCCCTGCATGTTAGCAAGCCTAGAAGGCTAGGAGTCTCTCAGAGGTCTGCTGAAATCATTACTTCTGGTCATACTAAAAACAAGATTGTAGAAAGATAAAACCAAACCTCCCCCCTCCCCACCTCTCACCCGCTATCTCCTCAACCACATGCCTGCACTAAAAGCAAAGTAGATGGTGAATTTGAACCAGTGCAGGACAGCACACAAACTCACCTGTTATACTAACTCTGCTACCAAAACCCAACCAACCAACAAACCTCCTAAAGACTGATGTCTTTGAAAAGGAACAGAAAGCACTATGACTGCTAATGTTATTAATAGAACAGCAGTAACCACAATGCTACTTTGGATTCCTAGAGCACCTTTCATCCTGGGTCTCAAAGCACTTCATGAAAAGCTGACTAAACATCACACTTCCCCATTTGAGGGGAAGTGAAAATGCAGCACAAGCAGTTTCAGAGTCACCAGCCACATGCAACACTTGAGCCCCAACTCCCTTGCTTTAATGAGACTTCACTCGCTTGCCTACTGATTGGCAGAGTGGGGTAATAGTCACCATCACATCCCAAGGTTTCAGGAACCCAAATAGACTTTCAAAAGACTGCTCTCTTCCTCCGTGCTCCCAACATTCCGACCCCAGTGGACATTGGTGCACCTTTGGAGAGAGGCATTATGGGGTTTTCTTCACTTTCCTCTAAACCATAAGGTAGAAACTGTAGAAGATAACATGGGCCCTGATGGATCAGTAGCCCAATGTGGTAAATGGTGTCTTGGCAACGAGTGGAGCACAGCCCAATGGTACTAACAAGTTCTTCTGTAAGCACTATAATTAGTCATCTACTTCTCAGAAGGTTGGTAAGTGTCGGGGAGGGGGTATTTTGGGTTTAGTTTGGGGTTTTTAGGGATTTTTTCTGGGGAGAAGTCTGAGTGAAGATTTTCCCACTACATGGATATTGCTAACATCTCTTCTGGATAGTCTCTGATGTCCAGACGTGTAGCTGAGTTTATGCAACTGCAGACCTCACAAGGTCGTTTTCCTCCTGTTTGCATGAAAACTGCAAGGAGTGATTTCAATTTAGCTGAAATCAGTCAAGATGTTCAGTAAACACAGATTGAAAGACAGCCAGGCACCATGCTCACACAAGCCATGTTTCTGTATGAAACCCGGCTCAGAAACAGGTGAAAAGAAAAACTGGAAGTCATGTTAGCTTAAAGGTTTACCTGAAAAAAAAGAATGAAAAAGCAATATAACACAGAGTGCTGCTTTATCCACATAGTCCTGTGTGAATCGATAGAGCTACTCAGCAAACAACGGCTGCAGAGTCAGGCCTGAGGAAGGGCTTCCTCTGCTCGCCTTCTGTTGAGATGTGAAACCAACTCTGTATCGACTCCAAGGCCATCACTAGTAATAAGATCAAGCCAGCACAAAGGGGACGTTGAGAAAACAGCTTGCCACAGTCACAGCATCAGGGAATAATCCAGCTGCAGGGCCTACTGCACACGATCCATTGATAGAGAAGGGAGGAGGCAACTATCTTCCACTATCACACTCCTCACCCCTAACCAAAGCCTGGTCAGCCTTGCAATAGCAAAAGCTCGCAGAGGAATGGCTGAGAAGCAGCCTGGTTTATTTTATTGTTTTGCAACTTCTTATTTATGAAAATGCTTCGAGAGCCTGGATACGGATCAAGTTCCGCTGCTCAATATTTATTAGAGTCTCACCTGCCTCGCTGGAATGGGAACTGCAGGCACTTTGATTAATGGGTTGGAAAAGAGAAATGTATAGTTTCCCTGCCACCTTGGTAAGCGCCTCCCTGTATCTTGTGCCAAGAGGCTATTTTACAGCATCCTAGTCCTCGGTGAATCTCTGCTGATTGCTTGCCGCCTCCCTACAGCAGCACTGCTTGGAGGTGTGGGGTGGCACTGTGTTTTATCCTGTAGCTGGAGGTGGAAGAGCACTGCGGTGCTATGTCAAGTAGAAATAGGCCCTCACTGAACAGCAATAAAAGCACTGACTTAAAGTATCACCCCAGTGGCACCTGCAGGTTGGGGAATAAACTAAGTTCTCTGTGCTCTGAGGGCACCCACCAGTACCAAAGAGGGATTTCTGGCTGTGCCCTGGCTGCTCTCCCAAGGCAATGGCTATATTGCCTTTGGAGGTAGAGTCCTTTCAGCAGAAGCCTGTAGACCCAGGGAGCTCCAGTGACTGCACCCTGTAAAGCCCAGGTGTTGCCAGGGCCCTGTCTCTCTGCCTTACTTCACCAGCCACCTCTGGTTGCTAAATTAAGCTTATGCCTGCCTACTGCTTTCAAGCTAAAACAAGAATTCACACTTTGCTCCAGTACAAGGCTGCAGGATGCTTATATTTTGCCACTGGTTAGCCAAGAGGCACTGTTGTATCTCAGACACACACAACACCCAGAAGCACACCCATCATAGATTTGCAGCAGGAATCCTTCCTATCACAGCAGTGACCTGCTCCCACAGCTCAGCTTACCCCAGCATTTTGATGCACAGCACAAACACCACTAGCTGCCATCCCTTAGCTCTCAGCCCACACTACAATGCATACGGTGCATTGGGTCAAGACTGCTCCTGCACGCACAGGGACCATCTATTCAATCTATACTTTATCTATACTAAGAAAGCATAGGTTTTCATCAGTGGTGAAATCAGAGAGTTGACAGGGGTCCCAGAGGATTTAAAAGTCTCCTGCACACTGTGTCAGGTACTCAGACACACACTGCACTGCACTCTCACCATCAGAGCAAGTAGCACTGGGCTGAGAAGCCATAAGGGGAAGGAGACCCGAGCTTATTTCCTCCAGGAGAGGGCAGTCCCATACACACATACACCAGTAACTCATGGCACATGCTAGAAATGAATCAGCCCTTCATAATGAAAAAGCCCCATTATCCCAACACCCTCAGCTGGTCCCTCTTCCTTTGACTCTTATAGGACTGTGCCCTGCAGATGCCTGGAGTCTGTGCAGTTATTTAGTTCTGCACACTGTAATCTTTTATCTTTGCATTTTGACTAATAACTTTCTGCTCCAGTGGAAGCGGGTGAGTACCAGTGCGTGGTAGCACCAGGCACAGAGGTGGCTGATGCTGCAAGGGTCTTACACACACCATACTGCACTGCAGGGTTTGCCTTCAGATGCCCACCTCATCCCTGCCTTGGAAATCTCCCACGTAAACCACATCTATGGTCACACACACAGATTACTCCAGCTGCAGACTACCCACACCAGCTCTGCTGCTGCCTCCCACTTCTTGACCCATAGCCCTCAACTGAGGGTCTCCACATTTGGCTCTGCCCAACCTCTTTTAGTCTCCTCTTTCCCATTGCCATGTTCCTATTTCCACATTTGCCAAGACAACTCTGACACGTCCCACAACCTGTCTCCTTGTGATTTCATCAAGGGAAGTTTATTAGCAAATCTCAGTAGGTGACATCTCCCCTGGGGTTGACATAGCATCACCAGCTCTCCTCACCCCTAGGCTTTTGGAAAACATACTCCTGCACTAGGTAGCACTTCAACCACCAGCTGAAGCTTGTGATGGCCCATCCTCACCCCTTCCTGGGGATGTGTAAGTACCAAGTACATATGATCCCAAAAGAGTTTAGGAGGATTTGGCTGGACTCCAGTTAATTGCTACTGCAAATTAGGTTCTCAACCTATTTGTCCCAATCATGTGATGGATGAGGCTTGTACACTATGGCTGCTTCTAAAGTCCATGTTTTTATCAAAAGATTGGCAGTCCCTGTGGGCCTCGCTGAGATATAAAAAAAGGTTTTCTGCTTCTCAAGCCCCTTCTCCCTGCTTTTTGTATTCATCTTAAGGCCTCCAGGAGCATCTGGAGGAATTCATTTCCTTCCCAGCCCACCCCTTCTTCTCCCGACTGAAAACTAGAGCTCGTTCCTCCAAGTTGGATTTGCAGGAGAAATATGAAAGCTAAAAGGCACACGGTATAAATAAACATGCAATGGGAAACAGAAGAGGCAAAACACAGAGGCCCAATGCAGACTAAAGAGACAATACAGCATAACAAACAGCAAGCTACGCTTCGCCTGTGGCATTTTCCAGCTACATCAATAATTATATAATACAGCAGTTGCCCATTTCACAGGCATGGATCAATACCGGCTGCAGTGCTACCATGCTCCTGTGGACCAAGTGGCTCTTCACAAGCCCACACTTTGCCTGTGCTGGGGATCAGCTGCATTTCACAAGAGCTAGCAAACCAGCAAGTGTGTTCTCCATGGGGAGACACAAGGCTCTGCCCATGGTGTGCGATGCTGGCAGCATTGGTAAGAAATGGGTTGCCTGTTTTTGACCCCCAACCACCAGCAGGAGATGCAGCCAAGGTACTGCTTTGGATAGGCGCTGTTGGTTGGCAAGGGATTGAAAGAGGATACATCCCATAAGCACCTTGCACTCTGTGAACTTACTTGGCAGGAAGCAATTCGGCTGTCAAGTGTAAAGGTATGAATGCACCCACTCGTCAGGCCTCCCAGCACAACAATTAGGGGACACATTACTATTAGACCTATCCATATTCTTCATAACAAACTATAATTCTCTAAATACTGTAGCAGGGATGCTAAAAATAAACTAACTTGGAAAAAACCAGAACAATCTTGTGGACAGAGCATAATGAGCATCTCTGCTTCAAAGAAGGAAGTTCTGCAATTCCTCCCCGAATTCCCATTTTAAGTGTACAATCACTAAACATTGTGCTGGAGGGAGGAAGAAAATAGGAAATCAAATGAAGAAAACATTGAGAATAATAACAACCACCACCCCCCTCTTTTGTGTTCTTAGCTGGCTTGGGATTCCTATGAAGAGCAAGCTTGAAATATAGATTTCAAACCATTAATACTATCATTTAAACACTAGCCTGAGTGAAGTAGCAGAAGCTATGGCTGACCTATGCAACTTCCCACAAATGGCAATTACCTCTAAAAGCTTCCCATGCCAAATGTAATTAAATTGAAAGAGACATTTAGAAACAAACTCATTGGTTCTTTTAAAAAGAGTGAACCATTTGGTTAGAGCTGACCAATGGAAAAAACCCCACAAACAACTGCCCCCCCCCAATCAAACCCTAAAACCAACAGCCATAACATGTGGATGGTGCATTCTTGCTCTATGCAACTGAACAGAAAAGTAATTGGCTTGGAGTGTATGATTTTATTTTATTGGGTTGCATGCTGTCTCTGGTCAGGCTTTGTCTTGTATTTGTTAGACAAGTACTCTGATACCACTATGTAAAATGTCAAGTAATATAATTGGGCCCCAGTCCTATCAAGGCCTTCTTTTAGACAGAACTCACACGTCAGTTGGAATTTCAGCTGATTTCCCTGCTGGAAAGCTGGATTAAAGGTCTTCCTACTGCAAAAATTGAAAAACTCATAACAATGACACACTCATCTTGCCAATCAAACAGTAATAAATAATAAAAGTGACTCTGAAAGAGCTCATCCTAAACAGCAAGAAGTCCCTAAATTAATGAAAATTAATACTTGCATCCGCTGGCCTATGAAAGCTTGTGGCACATTTCACTACCACTGCAGTCACGCAGATAAGCACTTGGGTACCACCGTGGATGTTATACTATAAAATCACCAATGTGGAGGATACAGTCCTTAGAACTCCAGAAGCAGTGGATTGCTCATACCTTTTGGGGGGATGCACAAATCTCTAAGTAGGTATCTCTGAACTAAGTGTTATACATAGACCTAGTAAGAGCCAATTGCTACATAAGGATCCACAGTTTTGCAGAGAGAAAGAGGCACAGAAAGATAAAAACAGGTGGTGCTGTAATTGAGATGGCATGGCTATGAAAGTTTTCCCCTGGGTATAATGCATTGCCTTTGTTGCAAATGCTGCTCCCAGCTAGGTTTTGGTCATGCAAATGGATCAGAGAAAGTATGCTTCCAGTTTGCTTAAAGGCCAGTCAAAACATGAACGACTGTTGATCTTAGGGTTGATCTTAATTAACAGTTATTAACAAACTATAATGCATTTACAGAGATCACAGGCTATATAAAAAATTCTATATGTGTGGAACAAATGCTTGGGTATTATCTTCTCATTGTTGATGAACGGTGGAAGTCAGAAAAAAGCAAAGCAACTTGCCCAAGGTTGCAAGGAAGCCTGGGTAGATGGAAGCAGTGGAGCTGAACCCTTTGCCTCCTAACCAAATACACTTCCTCTCTGGCGAAGGGCATCAGGAGAGTGATGGAATGGGTTAAAAGTGGGGAGTTACTGCAGCCCAGCTGATTGACAGTAGCACTTTACACCATAGTAATCTGACTTCCAAATCTGTGTCTGTACACTGGCTATTTTTTTTCCATTTCTTACCACTATTAATTCAATGCAGTTCAGAGCTATTCTATTCAAACCAAACCAAAATAATCCACTTGGGCCCAGGCCACATATATGAATATTCACAAAATTTTGAGTAGCGAAAATGTGTGTGTAGAATGAACCCAAATATTTGTTAGATAGAGAAAATAGCAGATTTACACAATCTGTACTGGCATGATGCTCTGGGTTTGCTGTTTGCCTCTCCCTGCCATCTATTCAAGTCCCTTTGGAAGACATTTTCCTGTGAGGACTCCCTCTGTGGTGCATGCTGATGACTGAAAATGCAGTCAGCATATTGTAAATGGGAGCTGCTTTCCACTGTGAAGGGACAAACCCTAATTTGCCATAGCCCTGGGTCAGATGCAAGTTAAATGAGCCAGAGCAGGAAACAGCCACACCTTCCATGACTGGGCTATGCAAGCTGCACGTGTACTCATGAAATCAATTACTTTGGGCTCTTCTGAATGCGACAGGAGAAAATTACATCTGAGCTCTGGCCTCAGCCAATCAATCCTACAGTAGCCTGATTTTTCTAGGAATGATGCTGCAGGCAAGGCTTGTGTGACCTACAAAGAGAAAGGTCTCTGTTCGGTGAGCTCTCTAGCTCTACTTCCCTGTTCCATTGCTTCTGCTGCTGTCCATAGGGCTGTTTTGTCACACTCACTACAGGAACTATCTTTACCCAGTCAGGATACATCAAACAGCATGTGACTCATGCCACCAACTGCAAAAAGTCATTGAAGCTCAAATGTCAACTTGTATTTGTACAATCACTTGTGATTAGCTTACAAAGCAAAAAAATCACCTTCCTCATCTATGTAGTAGCCACTTCCTAGAACTTTCCATTTGAGATATTACATGCCAAGAAAGAGAAGCAGACTCCTTAAAGAGAAGCAGACTCCTTAAAGAGAAGCAGACTCCTTAAAGAGAAGCAGACTCCTTAAAGAGAAGCAGACTCCTTA